>JASSUY010021744.1:0-14086 GCA_032466535.1 Forpus xanthops | reverse complement strand
AGCATTCACAACTTCCCTGGGCAACCCATTCCAGTGCCTCACCACCCTCATAGTAAAGAATTTCTTCCTCAGATCCAGTCTAAACTTCCGCTATTTAAGTTTGAACCCATTACCCCTTGTCCTCTCACTACAGTCCCTCATGAAGAGTCCCTCCCCATATACACATAACTTATTTCCACCTTGTTTTGTTTGCAGAAGAATTGTACTTTGAGTACAATTTGTTGAGCTAAGGTGACATAGCAAGACTAGGCATAAAGTGAGAGAACCTGGGTAGAGTATTGGGGTGAAGGCAGGCAGGAATAGGATTGGGCCCTGCTTTTTAGAAGGAGATGTAAAGAATATAATGCACATGAAATCTTAATATCAAGGGAAAGGAGTGAAGAAGACACTGCAGTGTAAACACGGAGCAAGAGCACACTGCACTGGCACAGAGCTGGGAATCTATGCTGTTGTTGCCTAGATGTACTCTATAGCAGCAGCTTCTACCTTCAGAAACTTTGCTTCTGCTCTCATGAGGTGTGGTGGCTTGTATTTTGGTTTTGGGGGGGTTGGGTGTTTAATTTTATTTATCTTTTTTCTTTTCTATTGATTCTTTCTGACATGCTTTATCACAATTAACTTCATTTGATATTTTTCTTATTTGCAAAAAAAGAAACCCAGCAACATTTGAAAAATAATACAGTGGCATTCAGCTTTCATGCTAAGATTTTTCCATGAAATACGGCACAGAGCAACTTATTCTATAACAAATTGTTCACTAAGCTTTTTAAAATGTAAGTAAGAACTACAGAGGAAGTGTAGCAGAGGACAGCAGTTCTATTTGTACAAAAAAGAAGAGCCGAAATGTGAGAAGAAAGTACGTTTTATCTTCAGCCTAATTACCAAGATAGAAGAATACAATCTTGATTGAATACATGCTGAGTTAAGTCTTTGGTGTAGAAAACTACCTTTGTTTTTATTCATTTGTGCAGCTGTGAGTCCATTCATTTAATTTTCCCCTATCTATCAGTCCATGGAAGTCTATGCGATAGATGAGCTCGTGCTTGTAAAGGCGTCCACCTGATTTGCTTTTTGAAACCAGGAAGCCAGACTTGTCCCTTGGGGAGCTATTTTTCTAATTTTTATATAGATTTTATTCCAGATTGAAGAATTCCTTTCCCAAACAGTGTGTGTGTGTGCATGTGCACATATGTGTGTTGTTCTTTAGTGCATGAGAGGGAACAAAGAGAATTTGAATTTAACCTTTTATTTTGGGCCACCAAACCTGTCTTTTCTGAAAGTTATTATGAGCTATCATAATAGCTCATAATAGCTAAGTACACTCCAGTGTGTGTATTATTAGAATGTTTGCTTCCTTTTTTTCAGTCAAGAGTGGCACTCAGCAAGCTGGAGATACAGGGGGAAAAGAACTGCATCATCTTTACACTCAGGAAGAAGCAGCTAGAAATGGCTTTGATGTTTTTGTGTGCCTTTTAGTAGGAGTGAGACAAGAATGTGGTTAAGCTGTTTAAAGTTCACCAAAAGAACCCAACCATTGCTCCCAACATCCAAAGCCCCTGAAAAAGTCAAACAGCCTTAGCTGTGCAAGCAGTTACTGGGAGTTGTATAGAAAAATTCTCTAGCTGGCTTTCAAAGCCTCAAGCAGATGTTTTTGTCTTTGAGCCTCTCCAGCTCAATGGCAAAGTTTCTTTGTCCACTGATATTAAGTGTCCTGCTTAGTGCTGTTGGTGGAAATGGAATTTTGACTTCCATTATAAAACTTTCTCCTAGAGCATAGTTTTTGTAGAGTTCCATGGTGTTTGCTTTTTTTCCTTACCTTTTCATTCAGCAGTTATATCCTGAGATGTTCTTTGTCATTAGTCCAGTCACTCTTCATCATTATTAACGATCCTAGATGGTCCTATCACTTTCTTTTAGCTTCACTCCTGGATTTTTACAGGAGGATGAAGTGATTCTATTATGGTTATACTTCAAAGTATAAAAATAATGATTCAGACTCTAGACAGCTAAACTATTTTCAGTAACTGCAACATAAAAATCTTCTGTAACATTAGAAGTCTCCAAATTAGAGTGAGACACTGCATCTTAAAACTGAAGACATTTACTTAATGAAGTGCCAGGCTTACAGAATCATATAACTTTGCTAAAGAAAGCAACCAGCAGTTCTTCACCAGATATATGCTGCCATTTAGTATAATTTCTTCTGGACTTTTTAGACCACTTCTCTAGCAGGACATACTCTACAATGTTAGCGTTCTGTTTTGAATTCAAATGGCTATAAAATATCCCAGAATAATAGAAAAGGGAGGAGAACATGAAAGAGGCAAATGAAAGTCAATTTTAGTCAGTAAATAATGATTCTAAAGCAAAACACTTTTTAGTAAAAGCCTGACTGTTGCATATATTGTAATAATAGAGAGCTGCTTTCTGCCATTAGGCCCTTCATCATTCTAATTCCGAATCCCTTTCAGTATTTTCAGAAAGTCTCTTTTCTGTCTTTGGATAAATCAATAATTCTTTTGCGTTGTTGTGAACATAAAATAAAACCAATATTATGATTTTTAGAAAGACATATACTTTGGAATACTCTTGATAACTTTAATTCTATTCTGTTTGACAGAAGTTTCCAAAAGGGATTTAGGGGGCAGTTAAATTTACAGTGCTTTAAAGAGAGCATATATACTAAGAATGGAAGCAAAAAGGCTTGGCCAAATAAACTACTTTAGAGGTACATATTGACTTATACAGACTTGTATAAATTTGACTACCTAACAAAATGTATGTATCCAATTTGCTGATAATTCTCTTGTCTCCTTCAAACTCTATAACTGCAAGGTGAAAGCAGATAAGAAGGTATAAACTCTAATGAAGTGAGTAGCAGCCCTGGGTCAATTCTACGTTGATAGGTTGCTATAAAGGAACTTAGGCTTGTTAGATTAGTAGGACTGTAGAGGGCCCAGGAAGGAACAAATTATAAGCCATCAAGTGTCTCTTAAGCAGAAAATTGCTTCAATGACAAATGATAACAGATGCAGCACTGTTGCTGGTAAACATCAAATCTGCAAAATGCCTAACCTACTAAAAAGAGCTAAAGTGGTAAAAAAAAAAAAAAACAACACAAAAGCCTCCCCCCCCAAAAAAAAAACAAAACCCAAAACCCACAAAGCCAACCAACCAAAAACCACTTTGAAAACAAAAAAACACACAAAAAAAACCCCAACAAAATCACAGCTCTGTGAAAGCTTGTACCTTAACAATGCTTATGCCGGGAAAATCAGCAAGGTAATCTTCATTTCTATGTTTAACTCTGTTATGGGGTTATATTTGTATTTTGCATTTTGCTGGCCTCTGGCTATGTCCTTTCCACTTTCCCCACTTACTACTTCCTGCTAAATTGTGTTGTTGAAATACATTCTAACAAACATAATAATAATTGACTCATAGAAAACTGAACCTGAAACAGTGAACAAGACCTAGGATAGCTGTTGTTATTATTTTTACTTTCTTACTAAATGGGAGAAATTATGGACATTGATAGTAGACAAGACACTGTTGCAATAGCTATTTTACTACTGACCCATTTGAGCTCTTCAGACAGCTAATAGGCCTTTATAGCTAAATTAGTAAGCAGGACTGTTATAAATTAGAGATGACTTTTCAGCAAAGTGGAGATTATCAGTTTTTAACATCTACAAAAAGATGAGGAGTTAGGAGGGTATCATTTCATCATGGGAAATATGCATCATGCTGCCACACACACACAAAAAATGTCCATGGATTTCTCCAGAACTGAATCAGTTTGATTTGTGAGCAAAGGAGTTCATAAATTATCTCAGACAGGCTCACTGACTGCCAAAATGCAAAATTCTTATTAAAAAATCAGGACCCTGTATCAGACAATACCTCATGCATGCAGTACAGCAGATGAATAGCATTGAATTCAAGCTGCACAAGGAAAAGGATAATCAGTAGTCCTTACTTCAAGAAACTTTGGGCATACTTATTTTTAAGTTACGTTCAACTGTATGGAGTTTCTCCAAACAGAAAGCATAATATCTGGCTCATGTTGCTTTTGCTGGGGAAAAAAAAGGTGTTGTAAGTGTGAAAACTCCAGAAAATGAAAAACTGAAAGTATATTTGTGGAAAGTACAACCTCTCATTACTAATTAATAGACCCCTAAACTATACCATTATTAATTAGAACCAATTAATTGGGAATCTGTACTCAAAAAAAAAAACTTGCTTTCTAAAGTCTAAAATAAATCTGAGAAAAGAAACTTTAAGTGGGAAAGTCAGACCTAATGAGTTTGTGACCTAGCGGAGGATTTGATTTCCTGCTGAAACAGTATATCCCTCTGTTCTGTGAACCTGTTTTTATCTGCATAGCTCATTACATACGGGGAAGAAAATAAAATATACATGTTATTTATTTTGCTAGGATGGTATTAATTTTTAAGTTTCTATGTATTGAGTTACGTAGGTGCATTATGACAATATGATTTTTACAGGTTGACAGGGACGAGTTAGGATTTTGGAAGTACTAACATGTAGCAAAAATACTAGTCAGGATTGCTAGGTAATTGATATGCTGATCACAAACACAGTAGAAATGATATTCAAGGAAACACTTGATTTTGGCAAAAATATAAAGCAAAACTAAACTTCTGTGCAGATGACTGGTACCTGTTCACTGCCATCTTATGAAAATTTTGGTTCATTTTATCCAGAATTCCCAGATTTGGGTGGGAATGCCTTGCTTACGTGATTCCTGGATACAAGAAAGAATGTATTGGGTAGTGAACACTGACAGACCCCAAATACACCTATTTGAATGAGAGTTATGTGTGAGATTTATACCTCCTTTTTATTGTGTTGGTTCAGATGCAAGGTTTTCCTCTTCAACCCACATTTCTTACATTGCCTTAGTTATTAGCACAATAAAGGCTTCATTGTTAAACTGGAGAACAGGTGGCTGTGTGCTTGGTACATATCCCTTGCTTACATAAAATATATATTCAGTGTTTTGGTTCACCTTTCAAGGACTCAGATGCTGGAACTGGGACTGGATCTAGCTGTACAGGCAGAAAAAAGAAATCAGGATCTAAAAGGAGCCAGGAGTCTCTAGCAAAAGTCAGTCTTGGAAATAGCTGTTATGTAAATGTTTGTGGTTTATACTCACAGTTAGTGAATTAAACTGTTTCCAGATATATTTCCCTCAATATCTCTTAATTAATCTTTGTTTCCCTCTGGATCCTTGGACAGGTATAGAAATAGAGAATTCCTGCAAAGAGAAGAATGCACTGCAGTTAAATCCTTACTTGACACCAGTGCTGTAGGCCCTGTTTTTATAGGCTTGCTCTTTTAAAGGACTTCGTTCAGACCAGAGGTGCTTCCTGACTCTGAATGCCTTTACTTTTCATGAAAATCAAGAATTGAAGGAAAAGATTATTAATACTTGACTGTCAGTTGCTATTGATACAAGAATAAACTGTGGTAATATTGAAGGTTGTTGCTTTATATTTTAATGTAATGAATGGAAGCAACAACAGGTATATATATAAATGTCTTCCAGTCTAGAAGGGAGGTCCAAATTAGCCTGGCACAGCCAAAGTTTGTGGTTAAACTTTGTAATTAACTGCAGGAATGAACTTCATGGGGAATGACACGAGGAATTAGTAATTGTCATTAATAATGTGCAACAAGGCACTGAAAGTGCAAGGCAGCAGCATATTATAGAATCACAGAATCAGAGAATGGTTTGGGTTTGAAAGAACTTCAAGATCATCAAGTTCCACCCCCCTTGCCATTGGCAGGGGCACCTTGCGTTAAACCATGTCACCCAAGGCTCTGTCCAACCTGGCCTTGAACACTGCCAGCGATGGAGCATTCACAATTTTCCTGGGCAACCCATTCCAGTGCCTCACCACCCTAACAATAAAGATCTTTTTCTTTAATCTAAACTTCCCCTTTGTAAGTTTGAACCCATTGCCCCTTGTCCTACCACTACAGTCCCTAATGAAAAGTCCCTCCCCAGCATCCTTATAGGCCCCCTTCAGATACTGGAAGGCTGCTATGAGGTCTCCACGCAGCTTTCTCTTCTCCAGGCTGAACACCCCCAACTTTCTAATCCTGTCTTCATACAAGAGGTGCTCCAGTCTCCTGATCATCCTCATGGCCCTCCTCTGGACTCGTACCAACAGTTCCATATACTTTTTATGTTGAGGACACCAGAACACAGTGCTCCAAGTGAGGTCTCAGGAGAGCACAGCAGAGGGGCAGAATCACCTCCTTCAGCCTTTTGGTCATACTCCTTTTGATGCAGCCCAGGATATGGTCGGTGTTGCGAGGGCACGCTGCCAGCTCATGTTAAGTTTCTCATCAAAGAATTTTGAAATATTAAATATTGAAAATACTGAATAACTCCTTCCTAATGACGGCTATATAATGGAGGACTCCCATTTGAGTAAGTAGGTGATTGCATGATTATGATTCTATGATTCTATGATTAATCTATATCAGAATATATAAATAGAAGCATCAGTAAATTTTGGGTGATATCAGTGACTGGACTACATCTACAAATGTTGAGTAATGACTGTAATTTTAATGGTGTGCTTTCTCACAGTGGTTTGGGCAATGCTACTGTGTATATGCCGTTACTGAAGGCAGGCAATGTGGCCTAGTAGATAAGGCATTGAGCTCAGCAGGGGTGGCCAGAGTATAATCCAGGCTCACCATTAACAGTGAGTAAATCTGTTCAACTGTGAATGCTGCTGCTCTTGTAACTCATAGCCTAAGGGTTCAGCTGAATGTCATCCAGGCCTGGTTTGGCATCTGACAGCTCTGTGTCTAAGGCTCAGTTTTGCTGAGAAAATTATTAAGAAATAAGAAAGTATATGAACTAAAGCTATGTAAATTAAGAAAAGTAAAAAAAAAAAAAAAAAGTGGTAGCTAGGAAAGTAGTCAGCAGCTCAAGGGTACAAGGGGACAAATACTGATATGAAATAGTATAAACCAAACAAGACAAAGAAGAACATTAGAAGATAGCAACTCAGCGACATTAAGAACCAATCAGTTCAAAGAAGTAATATTCAGCTTTTCCCCAGTGGGCTGACAATTGATGGCTGGGAGAGGATCATCAGCTCTATGTGTCCCCGCCAGAGAGTTGTAAGCAGGTTAATGCTTATGCTACTTATATGTTAGTCCTTGCTGTCTACTATGTCAGCCAATAAATGATATCTAAATAGTCCTAAATTGTGTACATTGTGTGTAAGGTAAAAGACGTCCAGATAAAGGTGGCAGTGCAAAACAGTTATGTGCAGTTCCAGCCTTGTTTCCTCACTGATGCCACTCAGAGGTACAGTGATAACACCCCACTAAGAAAGGGGCCCAGCTCTCAGATGAAGCTCTGATTCCTATGGTTCAAATAAGAAAATGGAGCAAAGATGTTAATGTTCTTAATCGTTCAGATGTCTCATAGACTAGAAAAAATGACTTCTTGTTCTTAATAGTCTAATGCCTTCTTCAGAGATGGCAGATGATGTGGTCAGAGATCAACAATAAGAATCATTGTAATGTGATGAACGTTTCAAAGAGGAGCCTGAAGAAGGAATTCGAGGCTGTTTTACAAATAACTTGCAGGTGGCACAGACACTTATTTTTAGTACTTAATATATTTGATAGCCTATGTCCTTTTCTTGTTATATTATAGAGTATATATCCATTGTTGGTGGTGTTCAAGTCCGGGTTGGACATAGTCTTGGGTGACACGGTTTAGTGGGACGTGTCCCTGCTCATAGCAGGGGGGTTGGAACTAAATGATCTTAAGGTCCTTTCCAACCCTAACTATTCTATGATTCTATGATTCTGTATAGTGCAAAATCATGCTCTAGTTAACCATTTTATGCTGCTGAACAATGTAAAGGAGTATATGTGCTGAGGAAATTAAACAGACTTGTGAGTCAAACAACTTTGTGTATAATAAATTCAGCACATTAAATCTGCCAGCGGCAGATCAGAAGAAGCAGAATTCCCACAGAGATGCAGAAAGATGCTTCATGTGAGATTTTGCTGATCTTCTCAGTCAGTGATGAAAAGAAATCGCTCAGCTCTATTTTAACCCTGAATATTCTCATTTCCATAACAAAATATTGGCAACTCCTTTATACAATCTTTATCCTGTGACATTAAGATTACTTATCCAAAATGAATGCCTGCCAGGCTGATATGACACTCATAAGATTATGGGCTTCCATGTGATTCATTGGTTTTCATCTTTTATTCTACTTTCTGTAAAAATATTGATTTTTCCTGCATGCTAATATATTTTCTAAGAATCCAACTTCTGGTATGCTAGTCTTCTTTTCCTATCTCTATAGTGGTTTCAGAGGTCTATAACACACTTTCACACATCCAATATAATTAGTGCAATTTTCATCCCTCTAAAATAGAAAGGAATATAACAAAAAGAAACAGAAAAGGATCAAAATTTCATGAGATTTTGCATTTGAAAATGAGCCTTTGATGAGAAAAAGTTATCAAAATGCCTGATTCATTCAAAGTTTTGAGTCCTAAGTGCAGAAACTCCAAAGAGCCGGGTTGGGATATGCTACCAGCTCAAGTAACATAACAAGTAGTGAAAGTACACAGGTTATTGTACTCAAGCAAGAATAATGAAGACAGGAGGATTTGCTAACATTAAAAGAGCAGAATTATAATATGCACTTGATTACTACACAGTTAAGTGCTATACTGAAAAAGAGTGAAGAGGCCTTTTATTTTTGTCTAAATTGTTCTCAAGAAGTTCATAAGGGATTAAGCTCTGCCTCAACAAGATGTGAATTAGCATCAGAGGAAAGTCTGAGCTTTCTCTGAGAAATGCCTTTCGTTACCGCTTCAATTAGATTATTGTTTGTTTGTTAATTGGACCTCCTGTAACAAAACTGAAAAACCATGTGAATGACTGTATGTGGTGGATTACTACACAACTATGGTGACATGTAGTTGGTCAGGAAGTTTGTGTAGTGGAGCTAATTATTGTAATCTGAAAAATGTGTACTCATTTTATCTATATATTCTTCTTTCTTCAAAAAGGCTACTAAAGAACATTATAGAAGCATTGTAAAACAACGTTCTATTGACTTTTCTTCAGAGTATTTTGACATATCTGACTCCAGCTGTCATTTTTCTGTTGCTAAAACCCCATAATATGCTGTTCACAATCTTCTGTTCTATGCACAATCTTATATGTATGTATCAGTTTTATTAGAATATTAAAGAGAACATCAATTTGAATGTATTCATCGACTGTTTTCTTAATAGATACATGCCTCTGTACTAAGAAACCCTAGGGTTTTTTTTTGCATGAGAAATTATATATATATTAACAGTTCAATTATTGATGTTTGGACTATACAAACTGGCAGATAATTGCAATCTTTTCCAGTTTATCTACAGCTAGAGAACTATTCAGGAAGCATTTTTTCCCTCTTGAATTATCTATAGACTAAGAGTTAATTGTTGGTGTTATTCATAAGCATCTGTCATTGTGTACCAAATCAGTAAAATCTAAGTGGCTAACAAATCCACAAAACTCCTATCTTACTTATACATGCAGAACTGTACAGTAGACTCAGTTTTACCAGGTGAAATTCCTAGGTGCCTTAATTTCTTCTTTGCAAGTGAAGAACTACTCCCTTCGCAGCAGAGTTACATGCTTCTTACTTGTCTCTCTCTTGTGCCAGTCCAAAATTTACAGCTCAGACACCCCTGAGCCTAAATTGACAGCTCTTCTTGGAATACACATAATACTGACAGTGCAGATCATATATAAAAAAAATACTGCTGACATTGATGCTTCCCAGCCTTAATAAGATAAAAACAAGAACCTTGGATTTACCAGCTCCCACGAGGAAGTTCAGAACCTTGTGTTTTGCAAGGCTGCCCTTCAACCAGCTGTTGGGCAAGTACCACATCATGTCTGGTGTAGTAGTCAGGTTGCTACATAGCAAGCAGTTTAGTATTCGTACTGTTGCATAGCAAGGGGTTTAGTATTCATACTGTTTATAAGACTGGTCCTACAGTTAGATGTTCATACAGAAAGCAAGAGTAATGCTGGGAATGGAAGTCTGACTCTCCCAGTATTAATCAGGGGAACTTCATGTCATTTTCATTAGCTTTCCTTTTTTAGTCTTGTTTTAAATAGGTAAGGAAATAAGCTACCAGGCAAAACATACCTTTAAGATAGGAACTCATATATTGTATTTCTTTCCAGCCACCAAAGACATCTTTTCTATACCTGTAATTCTTGCTGTTTTGAAGCAACAAATTCTTTTGTTTTATGAAACTTCCTAATCATTGTGCCTGAAAGCATGTCCTGAATTCTGTGAACTGTGGAGAAGAGGAAGAAGCTTTGAAAACAGTACTTGCAATTCTTACAGAGCCATCTCCATTGCAGGCTTAGGAATAACCATACAAATAAGGAAATTGCAGATTGAATCTTGAAGCTGGTTAAATAAACATGCACAGATGTCCTGCTTAGTAGAAGGAAACTTAATGACAAATACCTCGCTCTGCCTGAAAGAATACATGAATATAAAAGAATTCATGATTTAAAAGAAGAGAGAACAGCCAGGAAAATGTGGAGAAGCAAATAAAAAAACATAATATTGTTTTAAGCAAGGAGCCCACAGTTGTGTGTAATTTAAACACAATTTGTTCAATTGGCTCTGGTTAATGATTTCCATAATTATTTTAGGCTTGCTCACAACAGCTGTAAATACTTTTTTCTTCATAAGAATGTTCACTCTGCACTTGTTTGAATAAGATTAAACTTTATTAGCCTTCTAATAAACTCTTAACCTTATCAATCATTTGAAATATATAGCCACGTTAATGAGTAGTGCATAAAATATGATTATGTCCTCACATTGAAGCATTAACAGGATCAAAAATACATCAAATTCTGCAAGAGGCTTTAGTGCTACTTCAAGGCTTGGTTTCATGTCACCAGGAAGCCGTGGTTTTTAATCCGCAGATGGTGAAGGCCAGGTTTCTTTCCCTAGCTAATGCAGCTGAAATCTTTCTCTGGAAGGTTCTGAATTTGTTCCTAGAAGAAATACAGAGCGATTTGGATTTTTCAGTTTCCTAAAGGTGAATAGCAACAACAAAGAAGTCATATAGCACAACAATCTGCAATAAGTAGTTTTGATCATCTGATTGTTTAGGTTTTTTGGAGCAAAGATAATTAGGCACTCTTAATCACTAAGAGCCTATGGCATATGGCCACATAAATGTTGTTGTCAAATTTTTCTGAGAGCGATAAATTCCAGAATACACTGAGTGTTCACAGCATTTTACAATGATTTATTTATTTTAAGATTGAATTAGTTTGGAATCTAGACTCAAACACAGCCGATATACTGTTGAAGGCTCCAGCCTTAAGAATTTGAATAGGTCAATTAAAATGAAAAGAATTCTCTATTTTGCTAATACTGGGGCCTTAATTTCTTTCTAGTTCTGTCTTGTAAAAAGGTCTGGAGCACAGGTTATATTATACAATTTATGGCTCACATTGCATGCAAACATGTATTACAGAGTTTGCACCTGTTTGGGGTTTTTTAGAACTTGTAATGCTGGTGTATTTCAGCCTTACTGTACTCAACAATCCTTTACCTCTTTTCTCCACTGTATGAATATTTTTTTATTGTTTCAAATGTGTTTGTAATGTCTTAATTTCCATAAATATATTGGCTAGCAAGTACAAATACAGCAAATTTCATTTACTCATTTCCTTGACAAGTTCAGCCACTGCAGTAAATAAATTCTTATACTGTGCTTAATTCTGTTCTCCGAAGCTATGCATTAGAAAGAGGTTTGGTTCTGGAACTATAAACCTGTATTTCAATATGCTACATGCTCTGATTTTGAATGCTCCTTTAAAGCCTACCATGAAAAAAGGTTGGAAAAGTTGTTCTTTTGTGATGCATTTACATCTTTATTCTCTTATGTCACTACCTAGCTTTAAGAGGATGTACATCTACTTTTATATGTTGTCTTCTTTTTTTTTATGTGTAAATAATTACATAGCAGTAAGATGATGAAAGGAATGCTTCCTTTTAAGGATTTTAGCTTATTAAACGCATGTACTACCCTACTAACTTACTGGCACCGCTTGTCTTTCAAAAGCTAGGGCTTTTTCTCATGGCTTCCAAGCCTGAGGCTCCAACTTGAACTCTGTCCTTCACACTGTGCAAAACCTCCAAATCAGCCAACTGGGTGCAAACATTACCTGCAAACGTGTTACCTGGAGGTAGAAATGACCCACTGAGTCTAAGAGAAGGCATAATGTCAGTGTCTGATGAGGTGATTTGTAGTGGCACAAGCTCAACTAGGCAATACTTGTTAATATATGTACACCAGTGTGGCATTTATTTGGCATTCACTTTGATGAATCATAGCTCTAGAGGGTATCTCAGTAAATCAGTGATGCCTGGGCAAGAAATAATATTCCTCTTCATAGTAAAAGAAAAGTAACATGTGGCAAACATTTTAGAAAGTCACTATAGAATTTCTGAAGCAGCGGTGGAAATTGTATATCACACCAAGTGTTATTTGCACATGGCCCAATGCATTTCCAGCCTTTAATTGCACGCTGAAATGTCAACCTGCACATGGCTAATGATCTGGAAATATTTTAACCTGATAACTAACCCAGACTTTATAGCAATGTAACTGCATTGACCATAATAGTCCTATCTGTAGCTTATGAAGACAAAATTCTGAGTTAATCAGTGGTAAAGGAAATACCAAAATGATGATAAGTGCACGGATTAGTGGTAATAAAACTGAGTCAATACAAGAAAGAAAATGGTATTGTACCTCACCTTCTTCCCCAGGTTTCTTTGAGCATTCAGCTCAAAATCATTGAAAATTTGCACACTGACCGCTTTGGTTTTGTATTACAGTAGTTTCCTTGTTAGCAGTATTTAAATCTATATTCATATTTAGAAAACTCAAACATACTAACTGGTAACCAGCTCATAAAAACTGTATAAAATTGATTGTCTAGAGCAAAAATGAGGGCAATTATAGTTGTTTCTTGTAAAGATTGTCTTGAGATCAACAGTTGCAAACACTATATAAAAATGGGTGGTAAAAAAAGAACAATATTATTTTCTGACTATGGCTCTTTTTTGAAGATGACATAAGTGAATTAAATATCTAGAGTGGGAATATTTTCACAGTAAATTAATGACAGCTTCATTTTACCTCTCAGAGTCCAATTCCAGATGAGTGCTAGTGTGAGAGGAATAGATTAGTTAACGCAGTAGAGGTTAAAAAACCCAGCAGACTGAATCTGTGCAAGGGTGACATGACTGAATGCCACAGAACAGCTTACTGATATATACAGGTGATTAAATAGATTGGAAAGAACCCTCTATTAGTGCTGTGTTGTCTCCTACTAGCACAGATCTCTGACCTGTAATTTAGCTTCTTGTTTACCTGAGTTTCCCAAGTCCTTGGCTGGAGAAAGGAATTAAGAGGAATTGCTTGCTATTTTCTGAATGAGGAGCAATTAATCCAGCCCTTTCATGGGAAAGGAAGTGGTGAAAGTTTCTGTCAGGAGAAACAGCTGTATGTGACAAAAATATTTTAGACAGGAATTTTTGTGTGCTGCTAAACGTGAGTTTTGATGTTTCTAAGGGATGAAAGGATAAAGCTTCTGTAAGAAAGGCTGAGTTGACATAGGTTTACAGTGATCTTTCAAAGTTCATAATCTGCTTTTTCCTTTGCATTTTACAAAATGACTTTGAGGGATTAAGAAGCTGCTGAATGTAATGTAGATCTGTGAACACAGATAATGTGAATAGCAACAGCAAAATCTGCTACTCTGCTAATTAGAGAACACCTGGATCTGATCTTTGTAAATTGCAGTGGGAAATAGTGTTGTCATGGGTTCAGCAGCAGCAGTCATTTTTCCCCTTTAAGTAGTAGCTGGTGTAGCACTCTGTTGTGGATTTTCAGCTTGGGAGCAGTGCTGATAACACCAGTGTTTATAGTTATGGCTTAGAATGTTTAGGCTGGC
>JASSUY010021743.1:4859-30612 GCA_032466535.1 Forpus xanthops | reverse complement strand
CCAGTTCTTTATCCACCGAGTGGTCCATCTATCAAATTAATGTCTCTCCAACTTAGAAACAAGGATGTCATGTGGGACAGTGTTGAACCCTTTGCACAAGTCCAGGCAGATGTCGCCAACTGTTCTACACCTGTCCATCAGTTCTGTGGCCCCATCATAGAAGGCCACTGAATTGGTCAGGCAGGATTTCCCCTTAGTAAAGCCATGCTGGCTGTCACCAAGCACCTTGTTGTTTTTCATGCGCCTTAGCATGCCTTCCCGGAGAATCTGCTCCAAGATTTTGCCAGGCACAGAGTTGAGACTGACTGGTCTGTAATTCCCCAGCTCATCCATTTTCCCCTTCTTGGAAATGGGGGTTATATTTCCCTTTTTACAGTCATCAGGAACTTCACCTGACAGCCATAATTTTTCAAATACGATGGACAATTGCTTAGCAACTTCATTTGTTAGCTCCTTCAGGACCTGCAGATGGATTTCATTAGGTCCCACGGACTTGTGTACTTTCAGGCTCTTAAGATGGTCTCAAACCAGATCCTCTCCTACGGTGGGCCTAGAGACTTCATTCTCACAATCCCTACATCTGCCTTCCGAGACTTGGGTAGTGTGGTCAGAGCATTTGCTGGTGAAAAGTGAGGCAAAGAAGTCATTAAGAACCTCAACATTCTCCAAATCCAGGGTAGCCAGTTCTCCTGATAGATTCTAGAAAGGGCCCTAGTCTGTCTTTTACTTGCAATGTACTTATAGAATCTCTTCCTGTTATCTTTCACATCCCTAGCTAAGTTAATTCTAAGTGGACCTTAGCTTTCCTAACCTGGTCCCTAGCTTCCCGGACAATATCTCTCTATTCTTCCCAGTCTGCCTGTCCTTGCTTCCACCTTTTTATAAGTTTTTTTTTTCTTCAGATTTTCCTCAGCAGCTCCTTATCCATTCAAGGAGGTCTCCAGGCCCTCCTGTTGCACTTCCTTCTAGTTGGGATGCAACACTCCTGAGGTTGTAGTAGGTTATCCTTGAATACCAACCAACAGTCTTGGGCATCCCTTCCCTCTAGGGCTATTTCCCATGGAACCTTACTAAACAGGTTCCTGAAGAGGCCAAACTCTGCTGTCTTGAAGTCCAAGGCAGTGAGCCTGCTGTACGCTCTTCTTAGTGTCCGGAGGATCCCAAATTCAACTATTTTGTGATTGCTGCAACCAAGGTGTCACATTTCCAACCAGCCCTTCCCTGTTGGTGAGGATGAGGTCAAACATGGTACCTCTCCTTGTCAGCTCCTCTATTACTTGCAGAAGGAAGTTGTCTTTCACACAATCAAGGAACCTCCTGGATTACTTGTGCCGGGCCATACAGTCCCTCCAACAGATATCAGGGTGGCTGAAGTTCCCCATGAGAGCTAGGGCCTGCGAGCATGAGGCTGTTTCTATCTGTCTATAGAGTGCTTCATCCACAAAGCCCTCTTGATCAGGTGATCTGTAACACATCTCCACAATAATATCTCCCATCGCTGTTCTCCCTATAACCCTGACCCACAAACTCTCTGTTGACTGCTCACCTGTCCCCAGGCAGAGTGACCCATACTCTCCAACCAATCCCTAACATAAATACCAACTCACCCTCACTGCCTGCCAGGCCTGTCTTTTCTAAAGAGCCTGTAACATTCCATTCCAACACTTCAGTCATAGGAGGCATCCATGTTTCTGTGATGCCTATTTTATCATAACCCCATAGATGTGCACATATCTCTAATTCCTCGTTTGTCCCCCATGCTATGGGTGTGTGTATAGAGGCATCTGAGCTAAGCTCCAAATGAAGCTGGCTTATTGGCTGGAGTGGCTGGAATATCCCTACATTGCTCTGAGTATTTACTATAGGAGCTGGCAAGTAACTGGGTGTGTTGGGATGGAATGATGACCCTCTCCCCCAACACGTCCTGCCAAATCCGCTCTTCCCTTTCTTTGTCAGACCAGCTCCACCAGCTCCCAGTAGACCTGGCCTACTAAATTGAGTCCCATGTTCCAGATACCCAAATGCCTGACTACAGCACCACCGTTCTAATCATTTATTAACCTGGCCAATCCTCCTAACCTTTTTAAGGTCTTCCCCTTTATGCTGGAGAATTGATGAAAAGATAATCTGAGCTTCAGATCTGGCTCCTAACCACCTCTCCCAGTGTTCTGTAGTCCTTCTTAATGTTCTGTGGGCTACTGTTATCTATATCACTAGCACTCACTTGGATCATTGTCCTGGGTTAAGCAGTAGCAGTCATTTTTCTTCTTCTTGGTAGCTGGTGTAGTGCTGTGGTTTTGACTTTTGGCCTGGGGACTGCTCTGATATCACCAGTGTTTTCAGTTACTGCTTGGTAATGCTTTGGTTTGATTAAGGACTTTCCGAGTCTCATGCTCTGCCAGGGAGGAGGGGAAGCCAGGAGGAAGCAGAGACAGGACACCTGACTCAATCTAGCCAAAGAGGTATTCCATACCACAGCATGTCATGCCCAGGATGCTAAAACAGAGGGCAGAAACTCAGAAGAATAGGGGTGCACTGCTTGGTCGGGCTGGGTGGTGAGTGACTGTATTCTTTTTCATTGTATTTCTCTTGTCATTATTATTATTGGTGATAGCAGTAGCAGTTTGTATTATACCTTAGTTACTAAACTGTTCTTATCTCAACCTGTGGGAGTTATATTCTTTCGATTCTCCTCCCCATCCCCCCAGGACTGGGGGAAGAAAGAGGGGGGAGTGAGTGAATGAACTGCTTGAGGACCTTAAACTACGACAATCATATTAATTATGCAGCAAATCTGTTTGTAAATTGATGGTTCAGGAAGTCATGGAAGTTATCTAGAATAAGTTTTTGAAGCTATTCAGCAATGTGTATGCAGCAGTTTATAGACCCCAATGGATATTCAAAATTTATCTATATTAAACTCTATAATTTATATTCTTCAACAAAAAAAGTAACATGAAAGGTTACAGTTAAAACCAATCAATTATTTCATTGTGCATAAAGTTGTTTATGTAATATAAATCAGAATTTATCAGTATCAACATGAGTAGATGTAGCATATAGTATTTTTCTGTCACTGTAACTTTATTGATTCAAGTAAATTACAGCAGAAGGGAATGTATGGCATTGAACTCCTTTTACTGTTCCTACTGGTTATGGGGAAAAGATAATAACCTGCAAGAAATTTTCATGTGCATATTTACATTTATTTGAATTTGAAGGCTATGTATCCTGTCATAGAATCACAGAATGGTTTGGTTTGGAAGTGACTTTAAAGAATATCTAATTCCAACCCTCCTGCCATGGACAGGGACGCTTTCCACCAGACCAGGTTACGCCAAGACCCATCAAGTCTGGCCTTGAACACTGCCAGGGATGGGCAGTCACAGCTTCTTTGGGCAGCCTGTGCCAGTGCCTCCCCACACTCATAGCAAAGAACTTCCTAAAATCTAATCTAAATCTCCGCTCTGTCAGTTTAAAGCCATTCCCCCATGTTCTGTCCCTACATGTCCTTGTAAAAAGTCCCTCTCCAGGTTTCCTGTGGGCACCTTTAAGTACTGAAACACTGCTCTAAGGTATTCCCAGGTCCTTTTCTTCTCTGGGCTGAAGAAGCCCAACTCTCTGTTTGACTCCAGAGCAGAAGTGCTCACGCCCTCACAGTATTTTTGTGGCCTCTGGACTCACTACAACAGATCCATGCCCTGGGGGCCCCAGAGCTGAAGGCAGTACTCTAGGTGGGGTCTTACTCCATTCCCCCTGTCCTCTCACTACATGTCTTTGCAAAAAGTCACTCAGCTTTCTTGTAGGCCCCCTTTAGGTACTGAAAGGCTGCCTTCCACCCTCTGTAGGCTTCCTTCTTGCATTGGAGTTTGTCCAAGAGCTTCTTGTTCATCTATTCAGGCTTCCTTGCTTTATTCCTGCCTTCCTCTTGGAAAGCATTGCTCCTGAGCTGGGAGGAGGGGTTCTTTAAATATTAACCAGCTTTGTTTGGCCCCTGTTCTCTCCAGGGCTTTATTGCATGTTATTCTTCCAAGTAGAAACCTGAAGAGGCCAGGGTAGCGAGCTTGCTATGTACCCTCCTTGGACCCTAAGTATTCCAAACTCCACCATTTCATGGTCACTGAAGACACAACTGCCCTCAAGCTTTACATTCCTCACCAGCCCTACCTCTATATATTCAGAATGGCTATTAGTAGATGTAATTAAATGCTGAAAATCCAACCTGTTAATTTCTTTCAGTTCTTCCAGGGCAGAAATATCAGCCAGAGATACATGGTAAATGATACGAGTATATTAAAAAAAGTGCAAAAATCCTTTCTCTAGCTTAAAAAAAAGTATGTTGTAGATCTTTCTAATTGATATTTAAGTTTTAAAATGTCAAATTATTTTTACTTATTTTTTGAACGTTTGCATTTTCTGAACTAGTCTTGCTATACTTGCTTGTTACTTAGGTTTCTGCGATGCAACCTAGACTGCACGACCAGTTTTATTTGCTAGACATTCCTGTTTCTCACTCGCTATGAATGAGCCTAAGAGCTCATTCATAGCAAGTCATTCTTGAACACAGCCTCATGCAATATCTGGCAACTTAAAACTTTCTGAAATGCAGTACTTCTATTTGTTAGCTTTTACTTTCTAAACTCTAGGAAAAATAAAATATACTGGGGGAATATAAATAGTGTTATGCTTTAATGGCACCTCTCACTTGAAAAAATATTCTAGCTTGCATGTCTTGATATGTGTTTTCAAACGTTATTTTTATCTTCCCAATAATTTTGATGGTTATTTTCACAATATATTTAGATCAAATGCAGCAAAGTTTTCTTCATGTATTTTTTTTTTCCACCAAAGCAATAAAATTGGAAGCACTGGGTAAAACACAGTACAGAATTAGGTGCTGGCAAGATCTTTCCATTACTATGCAATGGGCTGGAGCCTCATAACTTGGCTTTTGTTTGAATATACTCATTATAAATATGCAGATAAAGTGTGGTGATTTTAGCAGTGCTACTGCATTTGACTGAAATCTTCCATAAATTTGTGTGTGGGTTTGCTATTTACACACTTCTGTCTTCCTTTTTATAAGGAATATTTTGTGCTCTGATAAAGAATACTCACTGATAAAGAACAGCTGCTGTCAATTGTCAAGTAGGAGAACCAGAAGAGGGTGAGGTAGAGGGGGAAAATGTTAGTAAAGATGACTGAGGTAGCCAGAGTCACTAGCTGCATTTCCTAATTAGAGATAGAAGATGAAAACACAGCTACAGATCTGCAGGAAAGCAAAAGCCATCTCCAGCTGATTTCAGTGGAGACCTGGGGGCTGTGTAAGACTGTAATGGATAATGTCAGCTCTGAAGAAATCACCAATGCTAATATGATCTGTGCTCCTGCTTGTGTGCAGGTAGTTCTGCTTCTTCAGGAGCACCTCTGGGTACAGCAGGTCCTTGGGTGGAGGCTCTATCCCTGGCTGCATTATAGGGACTGGTGGCTGCCTCCTAGTGAGCATGTCCTTGATTACTGATACTTTGCTGACTCATATCAGGAGAAAGCAATAAGTGTTTAATGTGCTGGTTATTAATATTTAAAACCTGTGATGCTTCTTTATGAAAAGCAATGATCAGATTCAGGTACCTTGTGTGCTGACAGAAGGACAGAGCTATGTTGTTCCTCACCCACATAAAATAGCATGCAGAGCTCCTGCTGCGGTGAAGCATTTAGCAGTCAATCTTTTGCTACTGATTCAGGCCATACGTTGTGTACTCCAGTGCTTGGCCACTTGTGTGGAGAGTGAGGAAGGTAGGAGACCACCTTACTCCTGCACCCTTGCAATGCACATCTCTAGCTGGGTAGCAAGCCTGCAGAGTAATGTAACCTGCTCATGTAAGTGTGTGAATATAAAGGCATGATTTTGGAACTGAGATGGCTGTAATTTATTCATATTTTTCACTTTCAGTCATCATGATACCTAATTGTTTCAGAATTAGAGGAGGACACATGGAAATCTTTTCAGGATGTGTCTGAGAGAGGAGAGTTCTAAATTGTAGAGAAAAGAGCAGTTGGCAGTGTTTGTAGAAGTAACGTGTCCCTGTTTTGCCCAAGCCCTCCAGGAGACAGCTGTCAGTGGAATTAATGAATATTTGTTTATGTATGTTTTTGTTTGTTTGTTTTTTTAACTGGAAATCTGTGTCTATAGCCAGCCACAAGGAGATACATAAGGAGGATAATGTGAATGTATTCTATAATTCCACTGTGTTCTGTAATTGCTACTTATGGATGCAAATTACAAAGAAGCATAATGAGAGCCATAGTTCTCCAATTTGCTTTACTTTAAACAAGCAAGCAAAAAACAGAGCCCAAGCAATAGTCTTGGTTTTCTGTGTGATTCATTCCAGTGCTCTGCATATCAGTGTCCATTGAAAACGCAATTAACTGACATAAGCTCTAAGTCAGTTGATTAAAAAAAAAAAACAAAAAACAAAACCAAACAAACAAAAAAAAAAGAGTGGAAATCTATGCATTCCACAGTTTTGAATCAGAAAGAAGGATTTTTTTTGCATCAACAAGTAGTGAGAAAGTCAGAATGTCAGATTCAGTGGCTAGGGATGTAGTTCCCTCTGTTTATCTCATCAAGGCCTTTGTAGTTCTATTCCCTGATACCTGGCAAAGCAATTTGAAGTTTTACAGTGGTGCGGACTTTTTTTCCTGTTTAGGATCTCCTGTGAAGGAGATGGAATAGATGGGAGAGCACTGTGGTAAAATTGAACATTTAGGTGAAATTTGCGTCTCTTAGTCTTTTTTTTCAGTGCATTCAGGCTCCACACACACAGTCCTGGCAAGAATGCAAGGTGGAGAGAGAGAAATAAGCAGACAGACATGCAATTAGTTGGTACATCTGGCTGAATGACCTGAAGAAATCAGGATAAGATCCTTTCCTTGAATCAGAGTTCACCCCAGATGTTATTCAGAATTAGCTGCATTTGCATTGGAAAACGTAAACAAGTTTTGCATCCTTTTTGGAGTGCAAAGGTTTTTCCAATTAGTTTTAAGCTGTTAAGCAAATACTATTGAAGCTGTTATATGTCCAGATACAGTGGTATAATTACATTGTTGTTCTATTAAAGTGGAGTTAAAGATAAAAACAGCCTTGAAATGAATTGAATATGGTTTTCTGATTCTGGTATAGAAAATGGAAAGAATAACAAATTATTGAACAAATTTTCTCTTGTTTGCTGTGCCACACTACTAATATATATAGCATGTTGTTTGGCAAAATCGATATAATTTTGTCTGGTAAAGAAGACTTTAATATTATAGAATCATAGAATAGTTAGGATTGGAAAGGACCTTAAGATCATCTAGTTCAACCCCTCCTGCCATGGGCAGGGACACCACACACTAAACCATGTCACCCAAAGCTCTGCCCAGCCTGGCCTTGAATACCGCCAGGGATAAAGTATTCACAGTTTCCCTGGGCAATGCGTCCCTCCACCTCAACACCCTTACAGTAAAGAACTTCTTCTTATATCTAACCTAAACTTCCCTTATTTAAGTCTGAGCCCATTGGCCCTTGTCCTACCGCTATAGTTCTTAATGAAGAGTCCTTTTCCAGCATCCTTGTAGGCCCCCTTTAGATACCTGAAGGTTGCTATCAGGTCTCCATGAAACCTTCTCTTCTCCAGGCTGAACAGCCCCAACTTTCTCAACCTGTTTTCATACAGGAGGTACTCAAGCCCCCATCACCAAGCACCTTGTTGTTTTTCATGTGCCTTAGTAGGCCTTCCAAGAGAATCTTCTCCAAGATTTTGCAGGCACAGAGATGAGACTGACTGGTCCATTGTTCCCTGTGTGTTCTGTTTTCCCCTTCTTGAAAATGGGGCTGTATTTCCCTTTTTACAGTCTTTGGGATCTTCACTTGACTGCCATGATTTTTCAAATATGATGGACTGTGGCTCAGCAACTTCATTTGTCAGTTCCTTCAGGACCCAAGGATGGATTTTATCAGGTCCCATGGAATTACGCACATTCAGGTTTTTTTAAGATGATCTCAAAACTGATCTTCTCCTACAGTGGGCCCAAGGTGTCCATTTTCAGAGATATATATATGTATATATGTACATAAAAAAACCCTACAACTGTGATCCAATAAAAACCCACAATGACTGCTATAGTTAATAATACACTTGTAAGTTAAGTAGACAATTCATGTTACTTCAACTCTGACTAAAATTGTCTTTATTTGGATAAAATGTTGGACTAGTTATGCTTTTTTTAGGTGACTTCTGAAGAATCTGGAACCAAACCACTAACCTTCACATTTGTACCATCCATTGGACGACTTCCAACTCATTGTGAGGTTTTGGATGTCTCTAAGTTCCTTGTAACAATTCCAGAGGAACCAAAGGACCTGAACAATCAAGAAATTATAAATAAGGTAGATTTTCGTTTGTAGTAATTTTTTCCACCTTTTCAAAGAATATAGATAATTTTATCCTGAGCATCACTGAACTGCTGCTCTTTCTCTTGAGCTGTTCCTTGGCTTGTGATTGATTTTAATTATCAAGCTTACCAGAGATGCAGAATCATTGGACAAAGAAGGCTGATACCTGCTCAATAGCTTGCTTTGCCTTTGGCAGAGTTTGTATTGAAAGGAAACCCTTGCCCATCTTGATATTCCCTTCTACCAGTCCTATAAGGATATATTCTTGGCAGACAAACTGGGATTCCTTCCTGATCTTCGTGTAAACAAGGGTGGTGAGCAGGGAGTGTTATCACATGGGAATTGACCAAGGTCACTGGATCCTGGTTTCATCAAATTCCTGTGTTGTGGCTCCCAGCAAAGATGCCAATCCCTTTTATTGCTGCATAGTAGTGTGTCAATGTGGAAGCTTGTTTTTTTGTTTTTGGAAGCTTATCCCCATGATTACTTATGACAGTGAAGCCTCCAGACCAACACTGCTGGTACCCCTTCTTTGGTAAGCGCACAGTGTTTGTTGCTACTTTCTGCCTCCCAACACTTAACAGTCTCTTGTTTTATTCTGTGTTGCTTGAAAAGCAACTGCAGCCCTCTGGTTAATATTAATGCTTAAGGTGATTCTGCCCTTGTAGATCAGCTCCTTCTCTAGGACATTGCTGGTGCTGCAGTTCTGGATGCTCTTCCATGTCATAAACTTTTCACAGGAGTTCACAGACTTCTGACCTGAATATGCTCCAGCTTTTTCAGTGTCTTGTCTGTCTAAAAACAGATTAGGTCTTGGCAGAGAATGGATGTGCTTGAAGAGACATGCATTGCAATATTATCCTCAGGATGTTTAAATTTTAGTTGCATTTCCAGCCACTCAATGTTGTTACTGTAAGTAACAGCCTAGTTAAAGCAGAATCAGGTTTTTCTCACATCTTTTTCCCTGTGTTTCTCTGTAGGCAAAGAAAACTTCCCTGGCAAGGGAGCAGTAGTGAGGGCTTCATAACACAGCTTATTCTCTCTTCTAAATTGTCTAGCATCTGAACAATATTTTAAAAACCAAACCAAACCAACATCAGATAATGAAAATAGCACCTCCATAGTCATATCCCCCATTATAGTCCAATATTTTTTCCTGAGCTCCAGGAACTCATGGAACTGCAAGTGAAGTTGAAATTTGTAATTACTATATTCCTCCAGCTGGATTAAAAAATGACCCTCATCTACAGGCTTTCTCTTGCAGTCCACAATATTCCTATCCTTTCACCTGATTCCTGCTGCAAGGGAAATATGACATACCATAGCAGTTTCAATATGGAATGATTTTGTCACATGCCCAGCTTGCACTACTCCCACTCTCATCTAAAGCATGCTTGAGAAGTTACACAATGGGAGTGGAAATTGCAGAAAATAAGAACAATTGTAGCCTGTGCTGACAAGCTTGAAGAAACAGTAAAGCTCTCTGACCTCAGATTCTTTGTCTGCTGTCTTCAGAGAATGCCCTGACATAAAGGCCTTTGTTTCTTCTTTAATATGTATAGGTTTTGTCCCAGATTTTTCTGTCAGACTCCTCTGAGGAGCATTGTCTGCTCGTGGTTGGTATGCCTTCCCATCATGTCTGGCATAGTCTGCTCTGACAGCTCATTTGGCTTGACTGCACCCTCCTTTTTGGTTCCTGCAGCAGCCCCAAGCTTGGGCCACTGCTGTGTTCCCCTCTTGCTCTGTGAGATGCTGGGAAGGAAGTTCTGCAACGTCAGCTTGGGAGCTGGAAGTGGGGAGCTCCCTTGGCAGACTGTTTCTGCTGGGTGCTGATGTCCAAATTCCATTTGCCCTCTGCACCTTTGGTAATGCACTGCCAGACACCACTGCAAGTCAAAACTACTTTGCATTTTGGAAGCACAAACAAAATGCAGCTAATTGGGATTTTCTTTTCCTTGTATCTTTTGCAGTCTAATGCTGTCTCTGATGAGCTGGCCTTAAAGAGTGGGGCCAGACAAGACTGTGTGTCGGCTACCTATACGGACAGCATCCAAAAGGTTTTCCAGACCCCGGGGTGTAATTTGAGCAAAGGAGAAATGCAGGAGAATGACCTTTTTAAGGCTGAGTTTATCCTGATTACTGACTCCGGTGAAGAAGATGAAGCAGCTGCTTCCTCGAGCAACACTCTTCGGCCTTCCAATGGCTATGGTCCCATCAGTGCTCAGCTGCTGGACACATCCCATGTTTGCCCTGGAATTGGGGCAGGGAAACCTCCTGGCGATGGGCACGTTTCAGGCGCTGTACTTTCCCACAGTACTGCTGATCTCCAAAAACACCAGGTAAAATGTTATTTAAACCATGGAGCTAGACTTTGCTTTCTAAAGCTTTCAGGGTATGGACACTGAGTCACTTTGTAAAGCAGCTTGGCCAATTTATTTTTTAATTAGCATTTTTTGTTGGCCATTCCTGTCACATTTGAACTCTAAGGTATTTTCCCAACCCTTCTGATTTGCTGCCTCTCTCTGTAGCTTTGGTGTATACATGGAACATGCAGACCCATTGTTCTTTCCTTTAAGAGCAGCTCATCTCACAGCAAGTTAAACAGAAGATTTTAGATTTCTAGTTAGACTAAATGGACTGAAATTAGTGGAGCCTGTATATTATTTGAATTAGTAGCATCAGACTTCCCAGGTCTAGCTTTTGTTTTCAGCACCTGCTGAAACCCTTTATGGTAAAGAGGCTACAAAAAAAAATCCATTATTCTGATTGTTAGTTAACACTGACTTTGCGCAAGTGTAAGCAATTAAAGATTATGAAAGGCTCTTTTATGCTGATCTTTTTAGGGTACATTTATTGATTTATTTAAATTATAAGTTGTCACTGGGACAATTCAAAAAATGTCTTTAAGATGTTTCATTTTCATAATGCATCAATATGTTTTACTGTGTGAAAAGTTAATGTCTCCCATCTTGGAAAGAACATGGGTGGTTTTCAAGGGTGTATACACAGAGGAAAAGTCTGCCTTTAGCAGAATCACAATATCCTTGAGACATGGAATAAATGCAGATCTTTTTTTTTGACCTTAACACAGTTTTCATAATTTGAAAATGCAATTCTTCATTGATAATTAAAAAAAAAAAATAAGATTTAAGCATGGCTACGTTGTCTCTGAAAATGAATAGGACTTCCTATTCACCTAATCTGGTGTTGAAATACTGGTGGTACTCAATTTTTCATCACATTCACTGTGAATTTTTGATTGAGGAAATTGTGAATAATAAATCCACTCTGGGCTTGGATTCATACCTTTATGAAATATCCATTTCTTCAGAAAAACTCACAGTGAAGTCAGTGGAATTTTACCTGAGGAAGGTATAAGGGCACAGAAAAATCTGTGCAGAGGAAGCAGCCTGTAAAAGGATAACTGTTCTTGGGAAATACAAATTTCTTTCAGCAGTGTTCAGTATGCAGATTCTGCCAAGCTTACTTGGGTGGTTTCTTTAAAAGGTGTCATAGAAATTGAGTGGAATTTTTTGCAAGACTGTACAGAAATAAACAATATCCTGTAGCTTTTTTAAGCTTTCTTTCTTAAGTCTCCAGAGATTTTGTCAAGTTTTCCACAGTCTCCAGTGCTTCTTTCTGTCTTTCTGGTTCTCAGGTCACAGGCTTGGTAGGGAATTCATTTTTTCCTGTTAGCGAATTCTACTGAGGTCAAAGCATGGCTAACTAATCCCACAACAAGGTCTACATTGAATCAGTTCTTCTCTTAGACATGAGTTTTGCCTTTTTGCCCCTCAGTTTATCACACTTTCCCTTTTCCTTTTTGACCAGCACATCTCAGTGCCTTGTTGGTATAAGTAACCACATTTTTTTGTGCCCTTCCAAAGCAATGTGATCTCACAAGACCACTTGCCTTGTACCCAGCTCAGCTCTGCCACTTCAAATGTGCTGAAGATCTCCTGGGCCAGGCTCAATACTAGAATTATGACCTCTTTTATATTTCTGGGATCATCATCCATGAAGCATAAAGATCTTTTTCAAGTTCCCTGATCCCTTTGTCCTAAGGCAATATTGCCACCTATTTCAACTTTCTTCATACATTTTTAGGAAATGTATATTTGTGGTGAGCCTAGGAAGGGAAAAAGGCTTGCAGTTGAATCACAGAACAAAGAAATGCATGTCTACTTTGGTCATTCACTCCCTCTGCACTAATCCAAAACAAATACAGAAGTGTTTTAAACCAGTAGAGAAACTGAACAGAAAAAAAAAAAAAGGGCAAAGCAAATTCCACTCATCAAGTCATTATATCTCACCTACAGGCAGTGGTGAGGCTGCATCTGTAAAACCATGCTCAGTTTGGTGGCCCGTCAGCCCCAAATGCAAGAGATGTGAAGAAGGGAATGGGGATCTAGCACAAAGCCATAAAGGTGGCATGGGTACATATGAACTCGGCTGAGGGAGCTGGCTTTGTTGATTTCTACCAAGAGGCAGCCAAGGAGGCATCATGAAAGAGCCCACAACTACTTGTAGAGCAGTTACAGAGATGACCGAACCAAATTCCTCTCTGTGGTGGCACATGAAACAGCAATGTCTGTAACTTGAAGCATGGTAGGTCTGGTCCCAGCTGGACACGTGGAGAATCTTCTTCACTGGGAGGTGGTGCAGCAGTGATGCAGGCTGCCCAGGGGTGCTGGAGCCATTTCTGTTAGGGGTTTAGGTGCTTCATGAGAAGCAACCACAGCTGACCAGACGTGCTGATATTGGTGACAGCCCTGCTCTGAGTAGGAGACTGGAATAGATGACCTCAGGAAGGCACTTCCAAAAAACTTTGATTGTGATTCTAGGATCCTGTAAGTAAAATGGAGATCATCTATAGATGTAGTTAATACTGTAATACAACAGCAGGATCTTTTCAGAGGGCTTGAATAATGGCTTAATTATATCAGGATGTAAATGTTCAGCGGTGTTCAAACTGGAAGAAGACTGCCGCAAAATGTCTTTATCATACTCACAGGAGCAAATTTATCATCTACTACCATGAAAATTTTCTTAGCTGCTTATAAATCTTTCTTATTAATTTTTAATTAATTAGAAGTCATTGCACATCCTGCTCTTTCATTATGGAGTTTCATATTAGTTCCTCATTTTCTTTTAATCCATTTCCTTTGTAAGGAAAATTTACCTATTTTATTTTGGAATAAAGATTTCATTCTCCTCTTCTGCTTTGTTAGTTAATCAACTTCTGGAACTTATTATTGAATTCAGGAGGCTGCTCCAGTTTACCAATCAGATGTATTACCATGCTGCTTTTTAACTTGTTGAATAATTTCATATTTTGTGACATACTTAAGAATATTTTTTCAGAATGATTAAATGTTGGTAAATTATTCTCACTTTTCAGTATTTTTTCTTATTCTTAATCAGCAGCTTTTCCAAATAAAGTTACTATTTATTAATACAATAAAATTTATGATACAATATCATTGATATTAATTTTTATATTCTGATATTTGCCCTGTATATGTCTATTGGCTTTCCATTTCAAAATGGAACACCTCATGTATAAAATAAGGAGAAATCGGTGTGGTTGTAAAGGCATTTTAATTGTTGATTTTTATTTCTATAAATGGAGGCATAGCTTTGGCTTTTCTGATGTTATACAGATATTATCTTCAGTTTACAATGCTTTTTATTTATAGAGTATCATTTAGCAGGGAGAGCTCACTTATTTCATGTTATAAGGCCTAACAGGGTTCTAATCTAAATATATGGCCCATACTTAGCCTTTTACGTATAGTCTAGCCCTTAAAACTCTCAGGTCTTGCTCTTCTGTTAGAGATTCTTCCAGCATCTGCCTGTCACTTTAAAACTATCATTTGATTTGTTCAATTTCTTGTTTTGTGATGCATCAATACTATGTGACATAAAAGTAGTAACCATAATAATTCATTTATTTTATGGAGAAGATATTTGTATTAAAAAAATATAATTCATAAGATGAGCCACAGTGTTGCACAAGTCATGTCTGTAGAAACTAAACAGTATAATGGTCTTTTATAGAATTGCATAATATTATCAGAGTATCAACCAGTAAATAAATAGGTGGTTTTATATTTTATATGATGTTTGTAAGGATTAGAATAAATGTGCTTGCTTTCAAAATGCTCAGTTGAAAGTTAGGTGATAATATTTAGCCTTTTGGTTTTACAGTTGACTTAGCTCACAATTCATACTGATATGTTCTATTCATATTGTGCATATCCCAGTTTTCAATTTCAGCATTATAAAAACTTGGAAGATTTTGAGACAATTGTTTTCTTTAGAAGCATAAAACTGTATAAAATGTTGATAATATACTTGTACACTCTAATCAGTTCTGACAAATCCTAATTAGAATAGACCTAAGAAAAAAGTCACCCATGAAAGAGCTCATTACTGTTTTATTAGTGCATGGTAAGACTGGAGAAGGGGATAAGGACTCCTATATGCCTGCAAACTGTTAAATACACTGCTCTATGAATAACAAGAAAAGTGCAAAACAAAGTGAATGTCTAGTTTAAGTAGTTTTGAGCTAATTTCTTGTTCTGATATCACAGTGCTTCAGAAGGTGCTGTTTACTGAATAAGAAAATGAGTACTTGACTTGAATCTTATTTACAGAAAGGCTACTTTCCACTGAACTGGTAAAGTGAGATGGGACAATATTGCATTTTTCTTACTTTCTGTTCTAATTATGCAATGTGAATGGTTATCACATGATTCTGGACACTGATGGCACAACTGTCTTGGGTTTTATCTGAAATAAAAAATACAGTATCCTTGAACCTTGTTTATGTAAAAAAACTGAGGTCCAAATAAAATAGCACACAACTTGTCTGTCACCTACCCTGAGAGCTCTATCCATCAGACTGTATACCCAAATTTAAGACAGACCTGTGCTTTTTAAGCCACAGAATGATACTAATGGAAACACTCTATGCATGACCAAAGGACTGAAATGTGGGGCGCATAACAGTTCCCCAGGTTTCACCTATTTTAACATTTTTGTTTTTCTTTTTTCTCTAGTTAATTTCTACTCTTTCCACCTCTGATCATCTTTCCTCTAAAACACCTGCTGTCCACTTAATTTCTTCAGTTAACCAGAAAGTAGCGTGTGGTGCCAAGGCTAACCTGAATCAAGCCTCTTCGCTGGAAGACTCCTGTAACAACTGGCAGCCAGCGACCGGGTTTTCTAAGCAAGATTCCTCTCTGTACTTTCAGTATGCTTCTGCTCCTCTTGGCTCACCTCCTTCTATGTCTAAAACATCCTTTTCTGCATCAGACAGTTGTTACTCCACTCCTCGATTGTATGATAGCCTACAAACACCAAGTTCCTATACCTCTGGCTGTGTTTGCAAAATGGGAGGCTTCACCACATCCTCTGTTCCAGCAAAGAGTCCGAGTCTTTCCCCCAGTCCTTCACGTTCAGCTGAAATTCAAGGATCTTCAGCTCAGTCTTTATCCCTCAGTTCTTCCAAAAGATTGAATGCTTTGTCTCCTGTCCCTGTACATATAATAACACACTCATTATGTCCTAGCCCTAAACCTTTGTCTCCACCCTCTCTTTATGGTTCCTCTTCGACTATATGTAGCATAAATGAGCCTTTCACACCAATGTCATCTAGAGGAAATTTAGCAAAGCCAGGAGCCAGATCCCCTCTGCCAACCAGACTGACCCTCTTAACTGCTATTTTAAGATCAGGCTCTTCACAGCAGAGACCAGTTTCTCCTGCTTCTTGTCCCACATTTTCTCCTAGCCCTCTCAGTTCTTCAACATTTGCAGTAGATCGAAAGTCCGAAATGACTTCTCTAACCCCCAAGAAATCTGTTTCAAGCCCTCCTATAAGGCCAGATTTTCCCAGTAGAGAGGAATATTGGCTTTCATGGTGGGCTCAGCATCAGTCTTTACCCTCCAAGCCTCATCCCACCCCTCAGGCAGGGTCCCTTTCTCCTAAAAGCCATGTTCCAGGCAGAACACTTTCTCCGGATTCCCAAAGTCCTCTGCCATCTCCCATCTTCTCCCATAGAAAATCAGTTGCCTCTCCAGGTCTGCAGTCCACACTGCCTCCTCCTCGTCCCCTAGCACCCTCCTCCCTTGCACACCCTATCTCTCCTTCCCCAGGAGGGTTGCAGAATGCTGCTTCTGGGTCCTGGGCACCTCAGAAGTCTCAGAAGGTACACACTTACTCACCCATTTTTACCTGCCGGTCATATCCTTTGCTTTCTTCTACCAGTCTTAGTGGTGCATTCTCCCCCACCCAAGAAAAACACACATCTCCTTCCCCAAGTCTTTTGCATCCAGCTTCTAGATCTAAATCAGATTTGCCCCAAATGTTTGTTCAGGAGATAAGTGTCTCCTCTCCTACCCCTTCAAGCACCTCAAAGCAGTGGTCTCTCTCACGACCACATTCTACTCCACCTGTTCCACAAACCGGTAATATTAATTCCTATCCACTGCAATTTAATTCTTCACTGGTGTATGCAAGTTATAGGTCTAATTCCTCCTCTCCAAGACCTGAGCAGTCCGTCACCTCACCTTTGTTAAAGTGCAAATCTCCTATCTCAGACAAGTCACCAGGCACACTGCCATCAAGACCCAGAGAGCTGACTTCATCACAGTCTTTTTCCCTGACTTCTGACCATGAAAACATCAAACCCAAGGTACTCTTAGTGCATGCTTATTTTCTAATAGTTCTTTGTCCCTGTAGGAAAAAATCACATCCATGCTGTAGAAGGCTAGTAAAATAAATGAGCTGCGTAAGAAAAATGTTTGAAAAGGAACCGGTGTTGTATTGATAGTTAAGATAGCAAAGACCAAATCCTATCATATCAAATTGCTAGCAATATGTTCTATATTATGGGGAAGATGCTGTAGGAATCCTTTAGCATAAAAATGAAATATGATGAGTGAGAGAAAACAGTGCTGAAACTGGATTTGTATCCAGTGGCCCTGATATACATTTCGTGCACTTATTTTTGAATATGAATACTCACATGAAACCCTAGTGTGTCAAAAATAAACATAAACCACATTCTATGCACCCATGCTGATGTAAATCCATATGTATTCCTACTGAAAGGAATAGAAATCTGATGATTTTAGATGCAGGGCTGAGCTAGAAGCAGTCTAATCTGATTGATGTGAACTGGCTGTTCCAGTGACAGCTGATTCCTAAGCACCTTATCTCACCTGTCCTCCCCACACCCCGGGACCCTGCACTCATCAGTCCAAAGGAGTGGCAGAGCCCAGCCTGAGTAGGGACAAGAACCAGAAAGGGAGGACAAGGACAGTCTGTTGCTTCTTTCCTTTTGTTTGTACTTTGATCTTGTTGTGCTAGACAGGACATGAGGGAAAAAACCCAACCAAAAAACAATCTTCCTACAGCATGAGCTACTGCAAATAAGAAAGCCTCACACTCAACAGATCAGCCACACTCCTGCTGTTTGTCCTCCACCAGTGGAGTGAGAATAAGCAATGACAAAGATATCTGCAGGAGGGCTTAGGAACCAATCACACTTCAAACCTAAGGATAAATCTCAAGAATGGGAAGGGGGAGGAAAGGAAAACTGATCAAAAAACATGCAGCAGGTATGTGAAAACAAAAGGAACTGCTACGCAAAATGAAGAGCTAGAAGACATCAGAGATACAGAAAGTTTTACAACCTCTTTTATCTTATCTCTGCACTCTGTGTTTCCTTTGTGCCTCCTTTACTCATATCTGAGCTCTGCCCATCACTGAAAGGCTATCACAGTTTATTGATTTATTTGTTCACAGCACAGAATTACAGCCTGGTCTGCCAGATCAAGTTGTGTCAGATTGGTCATGGCAGGGTGACTTGAACTGCTTGGGAAATGTTAATTGAAAATGAGAGGTTTAGATCAGCACAAAGTAGCAATTGTCATGAATAGTTCTTTTAAAACTCAAACAACCCAAGAGGAACCATTGTGCCAAGCACAGCTGTACAGTGTCACTACACCCTGTCAGTGTTACTTAATGAATCAAAAAGACAAATAAAACTGTAGCAATTCCAAGAAAAAAGCCCTGGGACAAATCTGAAAGGCATGACTGAGCCTGCAGATTGCAAAGCAGTTGCAGTTTCTGCTAGTCAGTGAAATGAGCATTGTGAGAGTTTCTGGCATAAGGAAAGTCTGTGCTTGTGACACACAGCTATTGCGCTGGTTTATATTTGCAGAGGTTACTTCTCCCTTTCTGTTTTCCCTACTGTCCTTTTCCTGCTAATCCTGCTTTATCATGTGATATGGCAGCAATTTTGAAACTGTCCCAGAACCCCATGGAGACAATGAGTGTCCAGCAGTTTAACAGACTTGGACTGTTAGCTTGATGCAATTTTTAACCATGCCAACAAAGCTGGCTCCACCAGGGATGTGGAAGATCTGAAATCTCTAAATCAAATGCAGCTGGGTGCTCAGTGCAGGAAAGGTCTCTTGTGGCTTTAAAATGTGAGGCTGAGATTTCATTTGCAGTTAATAATAGTGTGCATTCAACACCTGCCTTTGCTCCTGCTCTCATTTATTTTCATACCTAGTTCATGGCATAGCTCAATGAGGTTTACTGATATGTTAATGGTACCAAGCTCTCTGAAAACTCTACAGCCTCAAATCCCAGTATATTTCCACTGAAAAAAAGAAAAGATTGAGGAGACATAACGTTCAAATCCTAAGCAACATTTTGGTGTCTTTAGTGCCAATCAACTCAACTTCAGAACTAGACAAAAAGCAAGTTACTTCATCTGATGACTGTTGATGCATGATAAAATTTTTGCATGTAGGAATTTTTCTAAGTGAATATCAAGAGAAAAACACATCATCTGCAAGTGCTTGACTTACTTTGGCTTGTGTAATTTATCTACCTTAATGTAGCTTCAACAGTGGTTGACGTTGAGACATGTATTAAACCAAGACCTACCAAACCAGAATTTTGATATTAGATGTACTTTTCAGTATTCACATCAAACTGTATCTTTAGCATGATATCAAAGTAGTTATGAAATATGGAGAGCTTTTAAATGTCTATGTCTATCCATGCATTGATTTATGCAAATCAAAGAATAACTAATGAACTTAACTGTTTGCATTTTTATATATCAACATGTGCTTTCCCATGCTTTATTTATTTGTGATAACCAATGATTTAAAAATACGACTGCTTTGAAAAGTGAATACAAACATAATCCACAGATCAGTGTGAACTTTGGATGACCAAAGGTAATAAAAACCCCTTTCCCTAGATTTTGCAGACACATATTAATAGTGTCGTTATGGACCTAATATAGAAAAAATAACAGTTGGATGGAGTGGAGACACATAAAATTGCTGATTCTGCAGGAACAGATTAGAATAAAAACTTCTGGTTGTTGTTTGAAAGCTCTTTGCAGTGGTTTCATGAGGCATCGTTTTTACATATTTGATTTTTCCTATTTGAGTGTAGCACACGAATGCATGTAGATCTACCCAAAACAGCTGGGGAACAAACTAACTGTAACAGCATGGAGCTCAGTACAGCTGCAAAACCTACCACAAAGCAGGAAAGATTACTCCTGAAGAGCTCTGTACTACCATGGTTATTCACTGATTTTAAGGCTTTATAGGTATGCATCTAGTACACTTTGCAACGCCCTGTGGGTTGCCCTGGGTGATCATTTGAGCAAGAAAAGTCGGGCACTTCTCTCAAAACTCTCCAGGCTGATATTTGGCTGAGCTTTGATACAAGGCATGTTTGCTTCTGATTGGACCATGGGACAAGCCAGCACACCTAACTGTCCATGGCTCTTTAAAATTACTTCTATATTCCTGTGAACCAAATTATTACATGTATTTAGGCATTGAATAAGGATTTTAAATAACATGAACTAATGTGTCAGTTAACATACTCATATAGACGAGAAAATGAATTAAAGACTTTCCAAACATCTCAGACACCGTGGCAGTAGCACATTGTTCACAGGTTCTGCAGTATCTGGAAGCAATAAAGCACCTTTCAGTGGTATAGAAAACTTTACATTTTAGCAACCTGATCTGTCTTTGTTTAGTTCACATAACAGTATAACCACTTCAAAATGGCCACAATGTTCTCATTATGTATGATGCTCATCTCATCATATGCAAAAGCCTGTGGGCTAGTAAAGATGCTGCATTTCATTTACATGTACGATTTCATATTTTTCTTGATTGAAGCAAACAAGTATGCATTTTGTGGACATGGCAATTTTAATATTTAGAATTTTGATCTTCCATTTTACTTCAGTGAGCAATATTTTATATAATCTTATCTGTATATAGATTTAGTACATATATATATGAATGTACACATACTTATAGCAGAGTGTTGCTGTCTACATGTTCCAAGGGTAGGATTCAACTCATGTAACTTTTGATATCTGAAAATTAAATATCCGAGCACAACTTGGGTAATTCTGTTACAGTTAATGGAAAGAATATGGTGCATTTACAAAATGATTTTATTTTTCCTTGCTAGATGCCAATTTTGGAATGAGATGAATTATCCTGTAAAAAATCATAGCTCTTAAACTCATAGAAGAATGTCGTCAATAGTTTTAAACCTACTGAATTCAACCTCTGTAATTAGAAAGGAAATGTAGAAAGCATGTTTTCTAAAGAGCTAAAAATAACTGGTGAGCTAAAACAGTCTAACATATAAATTGTTTTAAAATAATAATTCTTGAGGCTAATCTTAGAATTTTTATATGCAAACCTGCACATTTTGTATGATTTAGATTGCAAGTCTTATATACTTGGTTAGAATGTAAAAGTTCCTACAGTTTGAAAAATTTGAGTGGTAGAGTTTCTTATGCAGGAGATGAAAAGCTGTGACATGACTTAAATTGCCTATCCACTCATACAAGTAATTCAGCATTTAAGGGTCCTAATCAGTCTCATTAAAGCGAAACACAGAAATTTCTCTGACTTAGTAGTCCAGGATAAGACTGCACAGCAGCAGTTGCTGAAGTGCACATACTTGCAGAAGTAACTGTGAATCATATCAAACCAAAAGCAAACTTCGAAAAACTTCACAGCCTCTCCAGATATTCATTTAAGGATAGTAGTCAGCAGAAAGTAGTCAAAATCACTTTGGAAATTATAAGCTGGTACAGAGAATTTGCTTTACCCTACTTCTTTCACAAAAGCAAAAGATGTACATTAAATCATAACAGAAGCAGTAGATGTTAAGAGTTTTTGTAGGTAATATGTATCATTGTATTGTTGCTACATGTCTGCAAAGCAATTGGAATCACCTTTCATTCTGTCGTACCTTTCACTTCTCTTCTCACTTTCCCCCTCTTCCCCTTCTACTCTGTTTTACTTCTCTTCCTGCTTTCTGGTTTACCTTTTTAGCAATACAAGCTCAAGACAAGCTACAAGGCATTTGCAGCAATCCCTACAAACACATTACTTATGGAACAGAAGGTTAGTGTTTACTCAAAGATGTGGGAATTGTGTTGTGTATTTGACACCATTCAACTTTATGTACATATTCTGACATTTCTGTGGGGGATATTGCAGAGCATAAGCACTTGGAACTAACTGCTCAGGATTATAAATCCAATCATTTTTCAGTGTCACTTTCCACTGAAGATCAAAGCCTTCACTAATCTCGATTTCTGCAAATAAATTTACTGCAAAAAAAAAAAAAAAATTGTCCTGAACGAATTACCATTTATGACAACATCTCAAAGTCTGTTTTATCATTGGAAAGTGTCTGGAGCACTGATTTTCTGGGACATACCAATCAGCAGGTCTCTGTCAGCTAATGGTTATTCAAAGACTATGCTTATAGTAGTAGATTTAGCATCCCAAGATACATAAATTTGATCAGCTGTATTGTAAACTGTGGGGACACTCCTGGACATTGCACCATTCTCCCAGACAACTTCTCTGAGCGCTTCAACATTTAACATGGCCCAGAGGTCTGTCCCCAGCACGTAATTTGGGGTAAAAACTCTTTTCTATAAGGTACAATGATAGATAAAAAGAAGTCTTTAGTGCCTTTATTTACAACCAGAGACACATTCAGCAAAGGCTGGGTTGTATAGTCCTTATTTAGTTAATGCAACTTCAGAAGTAAATTGAAGATTTACGTTTTGCATTAAGAGATAAAAATACCTACCAATGTCTAGTTTTATTCCCCCTCCCCCCAATTAGCTTTGCACAAAAGAATAAAATTGTAGAGTGGTTTGTGTTGGAACAGCACACTAAGTTGAACAAAATATTTCTGTGATGAGCAATGAGCTAAATCTCTTACATGTTTAAACATGTGCTTAATCACTATGACATCCAATTTATAGATTTATCAGAAAAAAACAGATTTCTGTCCTTGGTCTAGTTCGGGAACCTAGCTTCTGATTAATTTCTGAAAGATAAGCATTTCTAGCTGCATCTTCAAATATGTATTCATTTGCGCAGCTTAGCTAATTTCGCTAGAAGTTTTCAGAACCTAAAGACATTGGCGAGGGTGAACTAAACTGTAAGAATTTTGAAGTTCATAATTTTGTCTTTATATATGACTGATTGTGGTCTAGTAATTATCAGTTAACTGTTTTAAACTGTTTTTCTTTTTCTAAAAAAGAGACATTCAATTGTTCTTTAAATCTTAAATGATTTTTTTAATAATTGCTTAAAATCTGATTTTTCTGTAACTTAAAACTTGAATGCACTAATGAATGTTATGTCTGCTTTAGCATGCAATAAGGTTCAATAGGAATGGGTCTGTAGAGGAACATAACTAATGCAGGGGATCCTACACCCCTACAGAATGTGGTTTGGGCACGTTTTGTTTGGACAGAATGCCTGTTAGTGGCTGGAAGTGTTTGGTGAACTCAGGGTTGATTTAATTTGAAAGGCATCCAGTCTGTACACTCCACCACTCTCTACACTAAGTAGAATGTAGGTACGTGAATTAGAGCAGGATATTCACTCTAAGAGCACACTCCTGACATAAACTGGTGGGTTAAAATCAGCCATCTGATTGTACTTTTACAGAACGAAAGGGATTCCTTTTCATGGTCTCATTAATGGTCTCTGAGGCACTGACTCACAATGCCTGTGTTACTTATCCCCAGTATGTAAAACTGAATAGTACACCTAATACCAGTATCTGTGGAAAAAGTAATGACTCAAAAGGCATCTGTGTTTAGATAGACTTTTGGTTATTCACCACTTTATCGGAAATGCTAGCCTTGGTGTAGCCCTCAGTAGCAAATCACAGCCATGTAAAACTAATAAGAAATCAATTTTCTGCTACAGGATTTGCCTCCAGGAGAGGATTTTGACTAATTTAATTTGTAAACTGTATGTTTCAGCATGGCCTAACTACATGCTTTCTGTCATCTTGGGAATTACGGATAATAATCTCCTATTGATCTGTTCCAGCAGCAAATTACACTGCTCCTAAGTTAGTCCTGCTGTGTTAGCTGACATGCATTTAGAGTATCGGTCTTAAATGAAGCATGAAGGAGTCACACACAGACCACATTGCACCAATCTGTAATATCCAAGTTTTTTCCTCAGAAATACTGTGGCATGAAGTGGGATGGATCTCATGCTACTTTGTAGCATAATACCATAATTTATATTGCTCTCATTTTATGCAACGCATTTTACACGCTGGATAAAAGAAGAGAGAAATTTTTAACTCTTAGAGTAAGATTTTAACTATATAAGTGATGCTTTATGAACATTAAAATCATGGTCATGGGGAGAATTTTCCCAGTGGTGGTTTTTTTGTTTGTTTTTATCTTTTTTTTTTTTTTTTGGCAAGTAAGGAAGACACATAATAGCTGCAAGGCACAGATATTACTGAGCTATGCATGATTAAAAATACATCATCTGCCTAAAGTGCTAAAAAAGTGTTCTGCTATGCCATTAAACTAGAAATGCATATTGTCAGAAGTCCAATTTTTTTCCTATGTGAATAATTATATTACTTAATTTGAGTGATGAGAAAGAAGACACATCAGATATGGGTAGTCCTAGTGACAATGCATATGCAGGATTAATTAGATTCAACAATAGAAAACTGACATTGATATGTCATGGAAGTTACAATGGTTTGTCTGCCTGTAAATGGTCTCCTTGTGTCTAACTTTCTTTCTCAAGTAATCTTTTTATCTTATGAGTGTGTAGTTGTTTTAATTTCAGCCAACATTTTTCATCTTATGAAACCGTTAAGCTATCATCATCTTCATGGTTTTTCTAGAGGTGCTCTGATCCTCCAGTACTCTTACTCCAAGAAAGTTTTTCAAATCTGTGCTCATTAGCTGAAAAGGCTTACTTGCTATATGTGTATATACTTGGCCAGCCCTAGAAGTGGCTTAATTTCATCAAATCTTGTAACTGGCATGCTTTCTGCTATTTGAGTTTGTATTAACCTCAGATAACCTGTGCTCTTCTCAGAAAAAGGCCAATCCAGGATATCCCTTAGATGATCAGGCAGTAACTTACTTTGAAGGTAGAAGAGGAAAAACTAGTGTTTTAAGGGAGATGTCCTCAGCACAATCAGGCTCTCTTAGGGAGCAGCAAGAGCAGGCTGCTCCACAGGGAAGGTAAACTGGAAGCCAGGGTGACAGTAAGGCTGGCAGGACAGTTTTCCTCACCAGCAAGGGTATAGTTCCACAGCGCCTGAGCAAGGAGAGCAGAGAAGGTGATAATGAGGTGGTGATAACCATGGTCTCTCAGAAGACAGAAATAGGCTCTTTATCACAGAAATTGAAAAATCAAGAGAAGATGCTTTTCTGGCACTTCAAACAGTAATTCCAGACAGTTCTGTAGTGATCACTGTGGTTCCTTCTGGCCTTAATCATGTTGAGTCAGTGAATCACCCATTTACTGGCACTCATTTTTGTATACCTACTGGTTATACAGATGTGATCACAGCCTAAGTCAAAATTCCATTCCTAATCAGACAGTATTTAAAAGTAATTAATCTATTATTTAGAGATTGTATTTATCAAATTTCTATAAAAATATCTTTCATTCAAAATAAGTAGTGATGAAGAATTTATTTCAGGGAGCTACAGGAAGATTTTTAATTTAAGTAGACATCTCCTAAAACAAATCCTGCTTGCATCCCACCACGTACACAGCAGATTGCTGGCAGGGCACCACTGTCCTGGGTTCAGCAGTGGCAGTCCCTTTTGTCCTTAGTAGCTGGTGCAGTGCTGTGGTTTTGACTTTCAGCCTGGGAACAGTGTTGACAACACCGATAGTTTAAGTTGCTGCTCAGTAATGTTTAGTCTGACC
>JASSUY010021739.1:0-39592 GCA_032466535.1 Forpus xanthops | reverse complement strand
GTGCCTGCCCCATCCCTGGCAGTGTTCAAGGCCACGTTGGATGGGGCTTTGAGAAACCTGGTCTAGTGGAAGGTGTCCCTGCCCATGGCAGGCACCCTGGAACTACATGATCCTTAAGGTCCTTTCCATCCCAAACCATTCTATGATTCTTATATTGTATATTATTTTCTGTATTATTTTACTCTTTTCACGAGAAGAAGGAAGCAATAGTATAGGTATACACATACAAAAATGAGTTCACTGTGTCAGTTGCCACAGCTGAGGCCTGACAACTTCTCAAAAATGGAAATAAGAACACTACTACATAGATTTTATTCCCCCGCACCATGCTCAGTTTACTTCAGTCAGACATCTGCATTGAGCCACAAAAATCCAGAAAGACAGCACACTCTATGGATGCATCATTACTAAGCAGAAAAACTTTCTTGGACCAGGAACACTTTGATAATTTCTTGCACCAGAAAAGTTACCCACTACTCTTGCTAGAAGATGTCAAGAGGTATAGTATGCATTTATTGGAAGAAAATTACATGCTGCTGGCCAGGAAACCAGACTCCATGTTCTATACTTATAGGAAAACAAAGGGAAATAAATGCTGGCCACTTTGGAGCTCATGTTTGCATTTCCAAACTTTATAGTGGAGCTGAAGAGAAGAATTTAAGTTGTTTTTTCAACACTTTGTTCAGATCAAAGAACTTTACAAGCATTTAGACAGCCTGCCTCTATTCCTTTAGTCTTCACTGCAGTGACATATTTAAACAGATAGTTACAGTAGGCTTTATTGGGATTTAGGGGTATGTTAAAGTGCTTCTAACTGTATTCTAAATTGGCATCTCAATGATTAACAGACCAAGAATATTGTCTGTTGCCATTACTGGGAACCCAAAGGGATTTCATACAACAGAGTGGCCTGTCAGGAGATGAGAAAGTGCTTTACAACAGAGTGGAAGCCATTTCAAGCATGACATTTTTAACTCCATCACTTTAGAAGTGGATCTTATATGTACTAGGAAATCAATATACATGACAGTATTTTCACAGTCTTTGGAAATACCTTTTATGATATAACTGTTTTTAAAATTAAATTATAAAAGGTGTTACTGAAAACACCATTCACTAATTTTATTCCCCTCCAAGATAATTACTGCCTTGCTCTCACAATTTACAAGATTCTGTGCAAGGGAAAAATCACTACATTTGTGTTTGAAAAATATGGATTTTATAATTACAAATAATAGCTGAGATAATTCTAAGTGTAAGGGATCTCTGAAAGACTTCTTACATGAAGATATGAAAGGACTTTACACCTTGCAGCTTTCTCTTAACAGGAAGGAAAAAGTCCTCCATCTGAATCCTTTTTAAGTAAAAGAAAAATACAAAGTATCTGGAGGTTCTGTTTGTTTTTTTCATTTAATGGAATTAAAACACAGCCACAAGGGAATACCATTTCAAGTCCGGACTAGTTAAGTCCATGGCTAAGGCCACCTAACAGTGTAAAAAATCAGAACTGCTATTATGTAACGTTAAAAGTGTTTAAAAAGACATTTAAGGAAGAAATACCCAATTTCAGGCTTACAAGATACTCCCTTTGAACAAGTTCCCCAGAATAAGAAATACTATTACATAATATTTCAAGTGAATTCTACTGATCAGGAAACAATTCTTTGCGAACAACAGGTAATTGACGCATTACAGAAGATGGCAGGCTCTTTGTAACTTGAGAAGTGTCTTCGACATGCTACATTATAGTGCGAGACTACTAAATTTTAAGCCCCTTGTAGTGACTTTTCATGTAGTTTTACCCAGTATTGCATGGATGGTTCAAAGCAGCCCTGTATCTGCTCCATATTCATGTTAACAGATGTGACTTATTTGTAGCAACCTTAACTTATTTTTAGACATTACTGCAAACTCCACCTGCAACATCAGCTTCTGCAGGTGTAAAATTAGAATCTCTATTTCCGGGGTCAGCACATGAGGCTCAGATTCAAGAAAACACTTAAGTAAATGTTTTACGTCTAGCATGAGCAGAAAAGCTTTCCCGCAATTGTTAATGGGCTCTGGAGCAGACTTTAAAAATACCTTCTTCACTAAATGAAAAAAAGCCCACCATGTGGACATTAGCTAGCAGAAAATGAAGCGCCCCTGCGGAGTGAGAACTGCTCTCATATTAAGCTCAGCAGGGAAACTCTCAAGTTCCCTGGCTTGCTGGTACATTTCTCACTTTTTGCCAATAAACTCCAAACATTTGCAAAACCTGATAAAAATAGATCACTATTCCTAAAATAAAACACATGAAATTGATTCCCATCACACAAGCCCTATGACAAGGCAAGCAGTTCGGTAAATTTGGACAAACTTTGGGAATATTGGCCTTGGTCTCAAGAACAACTCTAAGCATAGGAAAGTACTGCAACAAACTATTTTTTCCTGACTACTGAAAGAGAAAGAACTGATTCCAGTCATCTTGATAATTAGCAGATGACAAAATTTTCCCATGTAAATAAAACTCAAGTTACTTGAATATCTACACAGATGGGAATAAACATAAAACTTTCCTTATTTAAATGCTGGTGGTGTTCTTGTATAACACAATCCCAAATCAAAGTGGATGTTCTGAAAATAAGATTAAATGGGTATAGTTTTACTGAAGGTCAGTGATCAAATAACAATGGTTTGCAATGCCATGGAACTAACATGTCTTATCTGCCGGGAAAGCTGACCAGAGCGTCGGCTAGGCAGCTGATGCCTATCTAGACATCAGCCAGATGTCTGACTAGTCTGATTAGAGGCCAGCGTCTTTAGTTCAGTTGGAGCAATGATAAAAAAAGGTGAAATACACACAAGTCAGGGGCTTGTCTTCATTCACACTTGCAACTTGTATTCAGTTGACTACCACAGGCATATGAGCTTCTAATACTGCTTTAGCATTTTACTTCTGAATGACGTCTTGCACATTTGAATAGAGCATCAACGTTCAGTAACTTTAACAACCACTCATATCCAGATTGGTTCCACTCTTCTGAGCCACTGTCATCATACCACATACTACTCAGCCCAGAGGTTCACTTCCACTTCCATATATGATGCAAGAGTGTATGAAAGACAAGAGAGGAACTTTTTACTGAGGCCTCTAGCGACAGTATAAGGGGCAAAGGATTTAAACTGAAATAGGAATAGGGTAGATTTAGACAATGTACTAGGAAGAAGTTCTTTACTGTTAGGGTAGTGAGGCACTGGTGCAGGTTTCCCAGAGGAGCTGTGGCTGCCCCATCCCTGTCCATGTTCAAGGCCAGATTGGATGAGGCTTTGGGAAACCTGGACAAGTAGAAGGTGTCCCTCTGCCCATGGCAGGGGGGCTGGAACTAGATGATTTTTAAGGTCCTTTCCAGTCCAAACCACTCTATGATCACATTACTGTCTCCAACTGCCTCTGTGGCATATAGCTGTGCATCTTACACACACAAAGATTTTCATAGCTAGCTCTTCAGGTGAGGAAGGATAGCGATTTTTTGCCTTAGAACATTCTATTTTCTATTATGGGGAGAAAAAAGATAATATTGTAATTTTGTCCAGTTATATAGCACTGTGGATTTTGTTAAAACTGGCTTTTAAATGTGGTCAGTCTTCCCTACTTCTGTGTGCATCATGAAATGATGCTGAAGCCAACTGAGCATTGTCTGGTCATAACTCATCTTACTTCTCCATTTTTTTTAGGTATGAGGTCAGTATCAGTTGTACCTGTTCATACCAACCTTAGGTTTGGTTCTCCTTTGTCAGGGAAAGTAATAAAATTCAATCAAATTCTTTCCTAACAAACATATTTAGAAATAAACATTGAAATTATACTTTTCTGTAACACAGCAAAATAATTTGGTTTCCTGCCTCAGGCAGTTATTGAGCTAATAATTTTCTAAAATCAAAATTGGGACTGCTGAAAACGTCAGCTTCCTTTCTAATATTCCTAAAGACTTTCTTTATTAAAAATAAAAACCTCTCTTATTTTCCAAAGGCTCCCTAGGGGAAAATTGTCTTCTAAACTTCAAGAAGAGTTTCTTTCATAACACAAAGATGACATACTCAATAAAATCTTCCTTCTACACTCTCAGTTTCTATTTAAACAGACATATTCTGTCAAGCAGCCTCCAAAAATTGACTGGAGAAGAAGAGCCTCTCACCTGACTAAAGTTTCCAGCTCACCAATTTCATTGCTATAACTCATCAAGCCTAACCATTTTCTTTATTTATAAAGAAAGAAAAAAATCCTCTCACTTTTACTACTTCATCCTTGAAAAGAGCTTTACTGCTTAAGCTTTAGTGTCTCAGCCCCATGGGCTGCCATCACATCAACCCATGTAGAAAACGACAATAAAATGAAATCACCCATAGAGGTCATTCCTTTTGTCCTGTGATAATATGAAGAACCAGAGGACTAGCAATGCATTCCATAACTTTAACAACCTGAATAAATTGTGATGTACAAACCAGAATGAATACAGGATGTGACATTCATTTCACATGAGTCAATGCACAGAGGTGCAGTCAAAAATCTGCAAAGATATCTTCCTGTTTCTACTGAGGAAAAATGACAATGGAAGAGGATGATTGTTTTTCATATACTTCTTCAGTAAGGCAAAAATAATTTCTTTAGGATCTGACAACTGTGTGAAAAACTAAGTTAAACACCATCTGAATGAAAACACTCCAAAGCTGCAACTGAAAACCAGTGGCTGGCCCAAGGCTTCCAATTTTTCCAGTTCTTCCCTTCCTCCTTCTTTTCTTTTCCTTCCTTTCCCTCCCTTTCTCCTTTCCTCCCTCCCTGCTTTCCTTCTTTTCCTTTCCCTGCCTTGTCCATTTTGTGAAAAACAAAACCAACAAGGCAAAACAAATCCCCAGACCTGTACCTGAAACTTGTTACACCGCTAATTCGTGTAATAATCTTGTAATGACTCAAACTGGATGACTGCAACACAAATATTATTTAACAGCACTCTCTTTTGATTGAAAAAAGCTTCAGTCAAGCCTTACTCATCACGGGTGATGTGACTAACAATTTTCATTCAAGGAGTTTATCACTATAACTTAAGATAAATAGCACCATTGCTTATGTGATAGCATAGAACATTAAGAAGACATACAGAAGTTCAAACTGTCCAAGCCCTCAAGATGATCTCTCAGTGACTCAAGGACCCAAGCAGGACTGCCTCTTTAAGCTTCTAAGATTAACATACAGAAGGAAACACAACAGATTTTGTAGATTCAGTAACTGCCACATCTTCAAGGCTTTCAAGCCACTAATGCTTACTCAAGACAGGACTCCACACCTGTTTGGTTTGGGATTTTTCCCAAACACCTACAATTGACACCTTTGATTCACATCTATTGTAGAAATGCACATTGTCTCTCTCAGCACATTCTGTTGCCAGTTTGTAATTTTAAGAATGTTAAACCTGAATTGCCCCAGGGAAAATCCATAGCAAATGCACGTCAAAGCAATGGAACACAGCATATAAACAGTTGTAATTCCAACATATTTCTAAGTAGTTTCATGTTTTATATGGAATTTTTTTTTTCTCCCAGAAAACAATGCTTTATGGTTTTCAATTCCTTTGTTTATCCATTCAGTTCCTTCATTAAATAAACCAGGAGATATATATGCCCTGTTAATGTAAAAAATCATGTTCTGTTTAGCTTGTTACATATTGGAGTGAAATAATATTTTGCAGAGAATAATCTCTCTCTTGACAGAGCTCGCTGCAAAGACAGACACTCCATTTAAATTGGACAGATAAAGATATTACAAGAGAAGTTAATAAATTAGGTGACAGTTAAGGAATAAGATCCATGAATTAAAATCTGAAGCTTGCAGGAGAAGTGATCTCTGTTTATTCTGCTAATCCCAGTGTTAACCACAACCAACAGTTAGAAGACATCAAACTTCTAGACAAAAAAAAAACAAACCCAAAACATCTCACATCAATTTACATGTTTGTATTTCCTGCTCATGCTGTGTTGACATAGTAACACCAATGTAACACAGCATTTTTATTACACGAGTTCCAAGGGGCTTCAATTAAAATCAGAGTTCAGGTTTGCCAAATTCAATTCAAAGGTATGAAAGAGACTCATTTTTCTTACAGATGTTGGACTCCAAGGAGAAAAGTCTACAGAATTATTGGAAGGGACAAGGACGAGGAAAGTACATTTCAATAGTGTTAACCAGATTGGTTATTAACCAGCACAATACCAAAAATATTGCTTTATCCCTGGACTTCAGGGTGTAAGAAGATGATGATGCAATATTCTACAGTTTTTCTTTGGAAATAAGAAAACAGTAGCATTTTCTTAGCATAGAAACTGAAAACAGTTACACCACATCACCCTTGTGCAAAGTGTGCAGGAATAACAGGAGACACAGCAATCAGAAAATGTATCACCGATTTTGTGAAAATGGTTCCAGCTCTATAGGTGTCAGCACATTGCCATATACTGAAATGTACCTTCTCATTTACCTTTGGAAAACTTTCTCCTCTATAAATAGAGAAGAGATACATCAAAAGGGTATTATCAAGATTGCAAAACAACTCAAAATTAGGAATTATGACCAAAAAAATAATGTTCAGTGAATTACAATAGTTTTTTCAACAAGGGAAATCTTCCTATTTCACAGCATGGGTGGGACATACCCTGGGGATATGTACATTCTGCAGTCAGTGAGACTATTTTCTTTCTTATTTGTTGAGGAATTTCTAATTTACAGTCCTTTCCTTTAGTTTTAACACATGAATAGGCAGGACAGCCTGATAGTTCAGGCAGTCAAATGCTCCACTAGACTAATTTAGATTTAAATAATCTTCAAGCTTTTCAGAGGGAGTCATTGAAAGTTGTGTGTTCTCAGTGCTTCATCCTAAGAGAACAGAAGTTGTGCTTTGTACACATAAAATGCTGTATAAATTAAGTGCAATAAAAAATCATGTTCTAGGAACCTCAGACTGATAGTATGAAATAAGTAGACTCCTTTGATCGTAATTGCTCAGTACCTCAGTTCTCCATCATTGAAAAACAAAACTTTTATTCTTCCACTGTAGTAAAGTGTGTGCTATTGGAAACTGTCATGGAAAAGCCAATGAGGAAATTAAAAAAATCTATCTCAAACCACAAGTCAAGTGGTAATAATTAATAAGACCTGAGACTGACTGAAGGTAAAGCAAATTACTGAATGGTCCACTGAATATTAAACATTTTATACACTGAAGAAGGCAAATGCTGTGGAAAATCGTGGTGTGATCATGTAACAAGAGATTATCTGAGTGTGAACATAAATAGGCTCCTGACAAATCTTAATCCCAATGACTCAAATTTTGTGCAACTGATTTAATAACCCAGAGTTATTTCTGCTTCCTTTCTTCAACCAGTATAAAAAATTAATAATATCATACATAGTCCTATTGTCCCAAGTTTTAAAAACCAGGATGACATGGGGAATGTAATTCCACTTTTCTGAAATTCACAGTTCCCATTTCCTTGCTTTCAAATGATTTTCTACTAGCATCTTCATTTACCTCCTGCTCCAGAGTTCTTTCCTAGGCATTTATCTCTGATGTGAAAGCCTGTCAAATTCTTTTTGAAATGCGAGGATGCTATATCCTCTGAATTTCCCTTATCTTTCTTACCACTAATATCTTCAAAGAACTCAAACAGATTAGTTCAGCATGACCTCTTCTGCCTGAATTCATGCTGGGTATCCTTTATCAAACTGTTTTACTAGGTGTTATGCTGCCACATTTTTAAAACAGGTTAACAAAGTTCTACTCAAAATACAAGCTTGAGGATATTGTTTCTTCATTTTTCTCTCCCTTCATACAACTATTATGCCATCTAAGAAACCTCAAACACTGTATCAAATATTTAATTAATCTTCATAACTAGTAAGAGTTGAGCAGGGTTTTATCCAACATCAGACATTTGGCAGATTATTCATGTATTTAATGAGGACTACATATACTCTCATCACACTGCATCTCAGGTCTCTGCAAAGAATTTCTGTACTTGTTTCTTACATCTTTTGCTAGCACCATACAGTTTCACGTAGTAAGCAGGTCCACGTTCCCAACAGATATACAAAACTTCTGACACATTTTCTTCACATGCAATTTTTAAGCAGCCAATGCTATTTGAGTTAGCATTAGAATGCAAAGGAAAACTGAGAGGGACCCATACTCAGATCACCTCTCAGTGCCTTGAGATACTTGCAGTTCTTCTGAGCTGCATTTCAGTACAATTATACAGGACTGCTAGTAATTTTCAGCTATTTCTAACAATAATTTCAGCGCAAGAAACATACCCCGATGTACATCCTGTCAGGTAGAGGAGAAAATAGGCATTAAGCTGCACAGAAACAAAGAAGGTAGGTTAAGTAGGAGCATGGACAGCTGACAGGAGCAAGACTAATGGTTTTACAGAGAGAAGAATAATATGGAAAGTTAAACCAGAGCAACAGATCTGGTTGTTATTACAAACTACTACAGTTGTAGTTTTTCTCTTAAATTGTGTGACTTCTTCTTACATGATTAGCCCCTTGCCTCTCAAAACCAATACTTTTTTGCAATAAATCCATACTTATTTCCTATAAATAACATCACCTCACACCACATCTTCAGCCTTAATAAAACACATTTAGGCCTTTTTGCATGGTGACTACCTTCTCTGTTTCTCAGCCTCTCCTTCCAATTAGAAAATCTACCTTTTACGGTTGCTCTCATCAGTTTACTGGTTCTCTGTTTCATTCTTTATACAACATTAATACTAAATGATAGTGTTCAGCCACTTGCCTTATTTCTTTCCATTTTAATTTTCTCAGTGCGTATTAATTCTACTAAGACACAATTATTTCTGTTCCTTTCTCAGATATTCAGGTTTCCAATATGACTTCCAAGTATGGACTTCTCAACACTTAAATATCTCTTTACCTTTCAATATGGATCTTTCAGACGTTACTGAGTATCTCCCAGCTCATTCCATATTCTTTCAGAGACTGTTTTTCTGAAGCCAAGTATTTTCTTACTACTACTTACAGAAACCATTTTTGGTCTATTAAATTCTAGGTGCTCACCCAGATGAACTACATTTATCATACTCATAGCTGGCATTTTTTAAGTCCAGCATAGTTTGCTACTTTACTGATCATACAGCATTCTGCATCTGAGACTGAAATTGCATTTGTAGCTTAGGTCATTCTGCCATGATGCCTGGTTCCCATTTTTTAAGAGGGAATTCCCCTGCAAAAGAGGAAGCTGCTTCTGCCAGCTGGACTAGTACGGAGTCAGGACAGGACATTCATCAGCATCACTGAAGGTCAGTCACAGACCAAATGGCAAAGCTTGCTTATACTCCCCTCACACATTATTTTCCTCTCTCTCCTCTCACTTGTTTTCCATGGCACAGTTAACTTTGCACAATCATGTCTCTTTCTACTTCCTTCTTGCCTATTAAAAAATAAAAAGAATACAGACTTTCTAGCTCTATCATTTTGCTCAAGAGGATGCCATCCAGCAGCCAACACTGCAATACACTGTAACTCAGAGTCTCATCTTGGGGTTTCCTCAGGACACCTTGCAGTGAGGCAGAGCAGGTTGGCAGTGCCCTTACATGGTCCCTTGGGCAGCATATTCTTGGTACCAGATAGAATCCACTGTACACACTGAGAATCTCAACTAAGCTGTTGTGTTTATCATTTTTGGGAACACACTGAACAAGTGTTGCTTGTTTTTATCCTTATTCCGTTTGTCACAATTTTTTTGTTCAGTGACTTAAACCACTGCTCTTTTTTCTGCTTCTGCTTCATGCCAGATTTTCCCATTACTCATATAATTATCTACTTGAATGAATTTTTTTACTACCAAGCTATAATGGAGCTGGTCAAACTGAGCAAGTCATCCCACAGTCCAAAAAACTTGAATGGATTAAAGCTTGATTTTATAATACTAATATAAAATTATAATTTAATAATTATAATTTAAAAATATAATTGTTTTATTGAGTATTATACTCATATTTTACAATACAAAATAAACAACTAAAAGAACCTCATAACAGCATCTAAGCCTTAAGTATTACATTATTTTCCAATCAACTTTAAATAACTAAATCAAATGCATCTATTCTGGGCAACTAGCCTGAATATAATGAAGTGTGACACTTTTAGAAAGAACAGGCATTTTGGTATTCTTTAATCCCCTGTTTGGAAACAACTATAATAGCTATAAGTACTTTCTGTTGCCCGGGATTTTTCAGGGACAAACTCATGTATATGTATATCTGCTGTATTATCAATTCTGTATGATGATACAGGCCTAATATCAACAGCATAGTGTTTTCTTCAAATAGCTCTCTTAAGAGTTCTTTCTGGGTTTTTATGTTGCTAATAGACACCTGAACTCACCAAGTCTATGACCTAAGGCAAAACCCAAAATCAGACCTCTATCAGAGACAGCCTGATTAAAGAAGCAATCTTGTACTCTGATTTCAATGGTAAATATCAGTGCTCAGTTTAGTACAAGTGTCAAAAGTGTAAAAAATCCTCAACCTTCCTATCTGAAGTGTAGATTACATTCCCTTCCTTGTTACACTTTTTCTTTCATTAAGTAGTTTTAAATACCCAAATTCCAAAGACAAAAAAAAAACCCAAACAACAAAAAAACAAACTACAAACTACAATAAAATATCTTAATAAAGATGAACAAATCTTGTCCACGGTTTATTTTCAGGTTATTTTTAATAGCAAATCTTTTTAAAAAGAGGAAAGAAAAAACCCTTGATTTTGCCCTCTTGTCAAATTTTCTTTTTGTATGGACAGAAACACTGAGGCAATCCATCAGTTTTGTGTAAAAAAATTAAAGTTAAAATGTCATTCTTAGTAAGATTTATTATTCCTCTCATAATTTATCACACTCAAACTGTAAACTTCCTAATGTGCTCACTGGCTTAAAAAAAAACCCAGTGTTTACTTATTTATTTGTCTTGTACAAGCATGTTTGGATTTAGTTGAATCCCCACAGCCGTTTGTGAATTATGCATGTAAAAAGCAAAAAATCACTGTACTGAATATCCACACACACAAAAAACAGCAAAAGAAAAAACCCGATACATCAGGCTTATCGCTTCTTTACCATTTGCTGTGGAACATAAAGATAAAATTTTGACTTCTGTCTCAGCCAAGATTGCCAATTCAGCTCGTAAAATCGAAAAACAAACCCATGTTTATTTGAAGTTCTAAGGAATTATTCAAATTGCTCTCTTTAATGTTTCCTCTTAGGCATTCTACAACTTTCAAACACCTTTATGCAGAAATATTGACTACGGTATACACAACGGATGCTACTGCTTCTTCTGGTTGTTTGATTTAAATCAAAATGAAGTTAAGACACTACATTTTAAAACATTTTCTAATTTTTTATGTCCTTCAAAAAGAGTTAACTTCCTTTGATTGGTAACCATTAAGATGTATTTAATTTTACCTAAAAATAGCTAAACATGCATACAACTACTAAATACAGAAATTAACAATGAAAGTTTTACATAGTGAGTTTGGGGAAAAAAATTAAAGGCAATCAATATATGGTTTAAGTACTAAATGACCAATTCACTCTCTTTTTAGTAAGAACAAGGAAGAAGAAAAAGTAGGATGTCAAATGGAAGGAGGATACAGAAACAAATAAAGAAAAAAAAGTAAAGTAGAACTTACCAGGCTCAAACCAAGAGATGGTGTCATGACTGCATACTAATGCAGTCAACGTAACTTCACTCAATGACAACTAGCAGCGAGCACATTGAGTGACTTTAAAACATCATAACTAGGCTTTGAAAGGGGAAAAACATCCTACAGATAACTAGAGGATGCATTAAATACATCTGTTTGTGATGAATACCAAGAGGTATGTTTCACACAGTGCTTTTTGTGCCTTTTGGATGGATAAGAGCCCTGTAGCTGCAGCTCTGTATCCCTTCACCCAAACAGACAGGGAAATGTTTTGTAGAGCCCCAGTGGCAGTAATTTTCCTGCTGTTCCTATGCAATTGCTCTTGTGCTGTTACTCCCACGGCCTTGTACCTCTAGATCCCAACAGTGCTGTTATGGTGGTTATCAAAGGAAGCAACTGTCACTGGTCTCCTTCCTTTCCCCTTTTTCCTAGCCCTTCATTTGTTGCTCTTCGTTTACATTTGGGCAGGAAACATGCATGCAGAGAGCGTGTGGCACCTTCTGCTGATCTAAGCGTGCTCCTGCCAGCTTTAGCAGCATCACATGCAGGAGCAAACAGCTGGGAGTCCGAAAGGGCCCTGAAGAACTCTACATAGTTACTGTGAGAAAATATACCATGAGGGAAAATGCCTGCTGCTGTAGAGAGGACACACAGGGAAAGATCCTCACCTGGGGTCACTCTGGTGCTTCTCCTCCTAGCCAGCCATCAAGTTTGCTCTCTCATTCCCACATCCTCACCTCTTTTCTTTTTTCCACTTTCCCCAAAAGTAACTTTCACCATTAGAGTCAATATGTGCCATCAGCCACATATCACTGCTAGTGAATCTTCATGCATGTGAACTTGCATTAATATTTTTTCTGTAACAGCCTGTTATCTGCGCCAGCAGAAGACTGGCACTTAGAATTCAGGAAGAACTGCCACCCTTGAATCTCTGCTAATAAAGTTCCAAGAAGACCAAAAAATCCTGGTTGCTGCCATCCTTCACCTTCCATTTTCTTAACCACACACAGAAATAATCTTGTCAAGAAAAGTGTTTGAAATAAAAACCAAGTAGACTCAAACATGATTTTGCTGAAATATAGACACAAGACCTTCAATACAATCTTTGGTGTACTCAGTGTATTTTGTACTTATCCTGTAATTTCAACATATGTTCCCTTACATTTTATGCCTAAAATTCATAACATAATTTAGAAGCCCAGTTAGAAGCATTAGAAAACCACCATGGAAGATGGCTAGTGCTTATTTTCAATCTAATCTGAGGGTGCTGCTAAGTAAGAAACCTTAAGAGTTGTCCTAGTTAGGAGACTAAAAGTAATGGAGGGCTTCTCTCATACTACCAGGTACACTGGCAAAGATGAAATGGACAGAAAACAGTATTCACATTTCCAACATGCAACTTTTTTTCTCCTGAAATCCAAACCAAAAGTCTTTTGCCAATCCTGGCTTTTAGTAATACTCTTTTGGCCATCCATAGTCACAGTGATTTCAGCAACATCATTATACTTGGTAATAATTTAACTTAGATCATTTAAATAAACATTTAAACAAAAAATCTATGAAATCTTCCTTATTGTAGTTTTCTGTTGTCAGCTAAAAATGCATCAAAACTTGTTTTCTGACATTCTGAGCCTTCAGCTGTTTTCAGAATTTTGTGGCTGCAAAAGTCTAAGAGGAAGATTCTGGCTCCATAGGAGAACTTTTTCAGAAGTGATACAAGTCTGAACTCATTGCAACTTTTCAGAAAATATTTCAAAGAGGATAATCAAGTTTTTTTTTTTTTCCTCACTGGCAAGCAGTCAGGAAACTCACCTGGTCATCCTGATTACTATTCAGATCTGATCCCCTCTTCATTCAAATGATGAGAGACCATAAAATTAGATGATTAATAGGAAGTTCACAAATGGAGAACTACTGTTTAAAAAGCAAGCAAACAAGATGAAAAATCCCATGTCTGAAAAGGAAATATTACTGAAAAAGAGTAAATATGGAATTTCTCTTCCAGTACAAGACTAAGCAATCATCAGACGAATCAGTGGTAGCTGATTCACAGTAAGGTGGTGATTCTTCTGACAAGATATAGTGAAGCTGTAGAACACCTTAGGACATGGTAGCTGTTAAAAAAGTACATGAGTTCAAGGGGAGAAAAATTCAAAATGCGCCACTTCTCGTCCAGGAAGTAAAAATCATCCCAGAAGTACCACTTAATAATTATTCTCTTGCATTCCTTTATTAGACATATGCTTATGACTGACTAGCTAGCACTAGCTTGGTGCAACACCGCTTATATGAAGTACAAACTGCACTGCTGTAAATCAGTGAACCTAATCATTTTGTACTATGAAGGATGACTGAGTAATAAAAATTATTTTGAACAGTGACATTTGAGCTTTTTTAACATCACTTCTCCAATCTGTTGGACTGGAGAAAGTATTTTGTAACCATATCCCCTTTGGTTTTCAAAATAAAACAACTTACAATGTTTCTCTGAATTAATCACTTTCATTTTAAAATACAGTACATGCAGTAGAAAGATCTTGATGGTACATACATGATAAGTCTTACAACAGTCTGCCAAACCTTATGTACTTTTACCATTAACAATTTGCTACCTGAGTCTGAACTTTCAGAGTTTCAATTTCCAGAACTTGAGCAATGTACTTCTGCTGGACTTCAAATTAACCCTGTTGTCAGTTATGTTTTTCCTAGGCAGGTACTTTTTATCACCCCCTTGATAAGCTAGTCAGACCAAGTTCCTTGAATCTTTCATCACAGAGGAAATTTACTAGTGCATTGGTAATTCTCATTCTCTAAATACTTTTTGATTGCAATGTGCTATGTGATATTCTTTATTATCCTTCAAAAATCACTTCTGTGTTGCATTAATTTTTCTGTTTGTAGTTCTTACTACCTATTAAGTTTTCTATACTTCTCAGATTCTGTCTGATTGTATTTACATACAATAGATTGAACTTTTTATCTATTTGGATGCATATACATGCACACACAAATATATACAGTTTAAAACTGCCTTCAAATTGTATTTTTCTTGCTGCTTTCTTTTCTATCCCAGTTTATTTCTAACCAGAATTATTCCCCAGCTTTCTTGAAAATTAATTGCCTCCCAATTATTATCTTTTTGTCTTTAAATACTTTCTTCCAGATAATTGTTTCCACTGCTACAAAACTGGATATTTAGGAACATTACTATTGACTTAGATTTAAATCCATTTCAATGCAATTATTATTAACCTAATATTTATACAGATCACTTCATTAACCTTTACTTAAAAGCTCAGATGCAGCAAGGATCTCTATATCATTACCTTAAGCTTAAAAAGTAATCTCGCCACATTTACAATCTACGAGCTCTGGGCATACTCTCTTCCTTTTGTTAGTCAGTACTTGCATGATGTTTTTTTTAGTTGTGATTTTCTGGGCTACCTGTAGCTTTGGAAGATGATTACAGATGAAAGAAACCTTTCGCCCCCTAATATTTCAAGGCATTTCTTACATGTTTCTCACTCATCTTGATGGGCCTTTCCCATTTCCACCCTTAGCAAGCTTCACATCTGTGTTTCTTTTCATGATGTATCCCATTATTCACAGGTATCAGAAAAATAATAGCATAATTGGGACATTGCATTTTAATAAACAGATCTGAAACAAACTGCACCTCTATTTCAAGAGATATCTTCCATTAAAAGTATAACTAATTCAGCTCCAAGTTAATTACTTTGACAAGTAATATTCAGGGTCAAATATACGAAGATAGAACAGATCGTGGGAAATTAGTTGTCCAAAACACCATACAGAATATGTATCACATCAAAGAGATTTTACAAGTGTTATAGTCACTGGCAAATCACCTTCACAACTCTATGAAAAAGAACCCCACGAAACCAAGAGAAAATATTTTTCTTTAAAAAATAAGTATTAAACAAGCTTATGGTCTTGCTTCTGAGGACACAGTGATGAAAGCTGGCATTTTCAGGAGTACTGCAATAAGAAAGAGTAAATTATGACAGAAGAGATATTGACTCCTGCTGTATGGTGCTGCAGCCAAAATACAGAACTGACCAATTATTCCCCATGTGAGGAATAAAAATTATTAAGAATGTTTCACTTTTGCCGCTGAACAGAACACCTGAGGTGTTTTCTGTGTTATTCTCAAACACACTGATAAAATACCATAGTTCTGGTTCAACTGATGAGGGTCATTACGCTTTAAGCTGTATGACCCTGGAATAAGTCTGCTTATTCCAAATTTCTGTAACTCAATATTCTGTGCCTACCTATCTTGAGAAACAGAAGGGGAAGCCAAAATACTTCTGAGCAGTTTTAAGTTTATTCCTGTCTTCTGAAGGGATTTGAGATGAAAACCAGCAAACACAGTATGGGATGAAAGAAGATCAATGAAGGCTGAAAAATAATTTAATGGATTGTCATTATGAGCTCTACTAAAGTAGAGGTCAATTAAATGACTGAATAGCAAATAAATATAATTGTAATAATAATATTACACATTTTTTTAACACTTATCTGAAAAGTGCTTTGCAAACAATTAATTAGTCTGTACAACAGTATCAAACAAATTGCATTGACAGAAGAGAGCAAAGTTATGAAGGCTGGAAAGTTGATTTAATTCTGTTTTTTTTTCTATTTCAGTTTTTATTTTAGGACAACATACATTCTATTGCATTACAGAACAAGTTTACCTTAGGATGGGAAATCAAGGAGTTAGAATTGGCCATGGCTCAACAAGTTTCAACTATTATCTCATTTTCAAACACTATTTCTGTCTCTTGATGACTACATTATACACAGCTGACACTTAAACAAGTGAAGAAATTCAAATGTCAGAACAAAGATATCAGATATAAATGAAGTAACCGCATAAGCTTGCAACAAAATATTACGTTTATAAACTGTAAAGAAGAAAAAATAAAAAACGACATATTTCTGTAAATGAAGATTCTTAGTCATGCATATTATGATCTGAGCCTGTGGTTCAAATGCAATTTAAAGCTGTGCAAACCCATTAAACAGCTTAGATTGCCAGAAACGATACAGAAAATGCAAGAGTAAGGGAAATAAAAACAAAGCAAGGTTGTTGGAAGTCAAACTCTTGAACACATATTTAAGAAAAATATCTGGAAAACTTAATTCAACAGATGTTTCAAGTCTGTTGGTTTGTTGGTTGTTTTTTCTAATTTACAACAAATGGTCTTTTCCCCATTCCTATGGCAGAATACAATATACAAGCAAAATATGTTTTGCCTTTTCTTTTGCATTTTTTGCCTTTAAAAAAAAATAAAAAAGAGGTTGTGTATACTAGAAATCAAATTTGGACAAACAGTGAATTCTAAAAGCAAACGCTGATTCACTTCGCTGCATTTTCTATGTGCTTGTTGCTCAGTTCTCCGAGCAGTTTTGTGCGCAAATTAGATTTTAGGAAACTAAACTAAAAGTAGTCCATCAAAGCACTCTTCAGTGAGGATAATTAGGTCTAAACTCAGAGACAGCAGACACCACTACATATAACTTCAGCACCACTAAAAGTTCTTGAACTGCGGCAAACATTAGGAGGCTCCTCCACTCTGTAAAGTAACTGCCAATGACTGAGTTCTCAACTTATTCTTCACCTCTGCCATCCCTTCCTCAGTCACATTGTTTCTGGTCTGAAATCCTTTCTTTTCTTTACCTGCTATTTTCTACTGCAATTGTACCTTGCTAAACTGCATTTTTGCTACTATAATGTATACTTCTTACTTTCAAGACTCTACTGTCTTATCAATGTTTACCTCTTCCCACTCTTGCAAAAACAGAGGTGTGATTTGGTGCCCCAACAGTATGATACTACTTATGAATCTTAACCTCTCCGAGAGGGTTGCAAGTGTCTCGGGCAGTAGCTCAGCATGGTGACAGGACCAGCAAGTTTCTAATTTATGACTGCAGCCTAGTATGAGAGGAATACTTCATTAAACCAAAAAAGATGATGGCAGTTTTCTTGAAAACAAGGAGCAGTAATCATACTTTGAGGTCACTAAAGCAGCCTTTATCAAGAAAGGCTTTTCCATAGGTTTTTATGATCAGCTGGTTGTACCCTTGGTTTAACCCTTATGAAGAAATTGCCCTCTCCTTCCCAAGCGCAGGCCATTACTTTCACATCTTTTTCAAGTCTCCACCTTTCCACTCTCTCTCACCACACCTACTTGTAGATCTGCTAGCAAGCAAAGCCTCTCCCCCTTAGTCCTGAACAGTGACTGCTGCTCTTAAGTTTTTCAGTTTCCTTTTTACTCCCTCCTCCATTCCTTAGGTAGTGACCTGCAGAGCTCCCAGCTAGCAATAGGCTAGCTAGATCTTCTACTGCTACATTGGAAGCTTAAGCAAAGAAAATGGGGTTGAATGGGCTGGTTAATCAAGTGCTAGTAGTTTCTGCTGACACTTATGAAGTGTGTAAGACCTGTTGCATCACTTCAGCCCAAGGGAAAATAATGGAGCAAGTCCTCTTGGAGCAAGTTTCTGAGACATGAAGGGCAAATGCCTGTTTGAGCAGGAAGCTGGAATAAGTCCTCCTGAGGTACTTTCCAAACTGAGTATCATCTGGAAAATTTACGGGGACTTAAGCCACCAAGTTTTTTCTAAATAGGAAAGTAAAAAGCATTGAAGCAAGTGTGCAGATAATGGAATCATGACAAAGAATAATCTAATGTTACAGAGAACTCTTAACTACATAAGATATATGGAGTGCATTGGTGACTACAACACAAAAGAAATGCCAAGTATAACCTCATTTTCAGCAATCTTACTAGCAATCTAAATCAACCAAATAACAACTACAAAGAGCAGTGTGTTAGAAGGGGCACTGCACATCTACATGTATAATCTTGGCAGGTAATATTGCATGTACAGTGAAGTGCTGTAAAGCTGAAGACAAAAAACACACCAAAGCTTACAGGCTTTTCTAGATTTATAAACATTACAAATATCAGATATTGTTCCTCATAAACACAAAGAAAGGGGTAAAGAAGAAATTCAGTAAATGCCAAAACCCTTTCTATGATATACTAGAGAATAACATCCTATGTTAGCAGGATCCCCTTTAACACTTTCATGTGACATCTGAAGTGTGATTACATAAAGATGTAAGTGAAAACAAGGTTGAGCAGCTCTTTCCCTGTCCTTTCACCACAAGAGGTATTATCTCTTTCTTCATCTTTTTAGGTTCTCTCCAATGCTGCAACCTAAGACAAGGCAAAAACTGTTCTACTCTTTAGGGAGCCTCCTTCTTGAATCAACACACAAACTCACTGCTTAGCTAGCGTGTACTTTGTTCAGTAGCTTAAGTAGAACATACACTTTGTTCAGCAGCTCCACTGATGAGCTTCTTATGCTGCTACTAATAACAACCTTTCTGAAAATATGAACATTTCCAGATGCCAAAACAAACTACATTTCTTCACACACTTGATCTGACATTCTTCTAGTTTTATCTTTCTTCCGTGTATATTAAGCACAATATTTCTCTACTTGTTTCTTTTTGAGGACTTTTTTGGGGGTGGATGGAGTTGGTTTGTTACAGACTTTTTTTTTTGGGGGGGGTCATTGGTTTTCTTTTGGTGGGGGAGAGTGTGAACCTATTACACCTCCCATTCTCCCTGAAAGCATGGGGTTTTTTTTAAAAAAAAAAATCAATTATTTTTTAAAAAACTGTTTTTTCTCCTTAGCAACAAACCCTCCTTTTTCTCCTTCCTTCAGTTGCTAAATTCAGAATTGTTTCATTTGCCTTCACTAAGCTTGCAAAATTTGGTGGGCCACCAAGGTATGAGGGCTTTTAGGATTTTATGAAGAGTTGGGAACAGAGTGCCACTGAAACAATGGTTATTATAACCAATTATGACTACATAATGATTACATTAGTACTAGTATTATTAAAAAAGCAGAACTGAAAAGCTTAGGTTTGCCTAAGTATGAACAATTTTATTGCTCATATGAACTCTGGGCCCCTTAATAATTTACAGGAAGGTAGAAAGAGACAGGATGTAACATCTGTCTCTCACTGTACTAGCTGGAAACAGCTGAAGAAGAGCAACTTAGAACTGAAGCACTGCAGAATCTGTTACAGAGGAGAAAGAACATGCTAACTGGTCACGATCAAGCTAATCAAACATCTGCAGCAGGGAAAGTTTGAATTGAAAAATGACATTTTACTTAATGGCAATAACAATTTACTTGCAGAGTTACTTCTGCCTTTGGATTCTATGGATGAATGAGATGACCTCAGGTCTCCTCTAACTCAATTTTTTAATGACTGTATGAAACAAAACAAATGAAACAATATGAAATGACAGATTATATTAATCTTTAAATGAACAACAGAAACAGTATCAAATACTGTATGGAATTAGGTTAATCCAGAAAAAGACACAGGAACTAAATGTACCATGAAAGCTTACATTAAACCTTTGCCAACAGCAGCTCCCTCTTACTAAAGGACTTACTGGCATTACTGAGAATAGATCTGGTTACAGAATTTCTACATGAAGGGTTAAAGAAAAGCTAACAACCTTCTTTTGAGAGCAAGCTATCATACTGCATCATCTTACTTGGGTATTGCAAATGAGTGGTGATGTTGGGTTCCCTAAAGCAATTCCACAGAAATAATCAAGCCTAATGCTGTGGAAATTCAAGACAAAAAAAAAAAGACTGTAACCATCTGCAGCAGCTTGAGGGGGAGCAATTTGACTACAAGAAAAAAAGTGAGAAGAATATGCTGTGTTTACATCATTTTCCACCATTTTAAAAAGCTTCTTCCATTTAAAGTTATTAGCCACAGCTAACATGCTATCCAATTTATCATCCTTTCCAAGTCCTCATGCCTTAAATTCTGATTTTTGAGACAATAAAATAGAACAAAATGTTTTAATCTAGGGTAAAATATTAGTTACTGTGGTTCCAATGAAGTAATATACATAAGCATTTACTATATGCCTTCTTTGGCTCAACATACCATGCAGAAAGCCAAACTGGGGATGTACTTAATATTAAATTTATACTTAAACTATGAAATCAAATGTGTGATTGAGCGACATTTCTATGCAGAGAATAGAAACAATATGAGCAGTCTTGTACTGTCAGATGTTGTTTACAAAATGGGTTTCAAAACACAGTGAGAAAAAATTTGGGTGCACATGTTAACTTTGAACAGGACTGCACAATTCTGCCATTTCAGCAAACTCAAGGCAATCTGAGACAAAATCCCTCCACCAAGAGAGACAGAACTGCAGAAGATGTCAGTCAATAAAACCTACGGGGTGATCAGGCTTTCTACTGCTTTGTAACATAGAAGACATTCTGAAAAATGCCTTGGGGAGTTTGTTCTCCATGGATATTATTCAAACAGATAGACTGCTAAAAAGAAAACGAGTTTGTGTAATTCATTTCTACCTACATTTTGAGATAAAATGGAATGAAATTATAAGACAAAGTCATAAAAATACATTTTAAATAATATCTTAGACCATCTTCGCAGTGAATTACTTAGATGCTACTTTTTACCAGAGTTCTTTGCCTACTCAATTGTAAATTGGGTACTAATAATTACACTTTGCTGTAATACCTACACATTGCCACATACTCGCTTCATCCTTCTTAAGATGAATGTGGATGTGAAGTGCTTATCTATACTGCAGTTAGATTAGAAATACAAACCCACATTACATGAGGATGTATCAAAAATGATAAAAAGGCCAAAAATTTATTTGGTCTATTAGATACAGAGCTAAATTGTAGCAAAGCATGTGTTCCACTTTTTTTCCACATCAAAATTGTACACATCATCACAAAGATTCTTACATACATGGATATGATCTTTTCATGCATAATGTTAGTTTTGACTAATACTTGATACAGAAGTAAAAATTTAGAGAATGGGCATTAATGGGCTCTTGGTCTATGCCAAACCAACTTGAAGAGAGCTTCTTTTTCTCAGTTGCCTCCTGATTACCAGTAAGTGAACAAAAAAGATAATGTTCAGTGTGCAAAACAGTAATGCTCCCTCACACACAACTAGTTCTGAATAGCTTGCTGGCCCCTGCACAGGTAAATACTATAATTACTGTCCCTGCCTTCACACTGTTATTTTGTAATTCAATAACAGACCATCTGTAGCTCACTGCTGGTGAATCATCTTGCATCTCAACACATCATTCGAATTACGCAGTACCCATGACGTAAAGATTATAAGCAAAATACATAAGCTGGGTATCTTAATAGCTACTCCTTATGCTACTAAAGGAAGGTTTGTAAAATAATCTAAATTAATCTCATCTAGCAGAAGTAAAGCTTACCACATGATGCCTCTACAAAGCAATACACACTATTTGCTATTAATAAATTGATAGTGATGAGATGCATTGCACTTCACCTGTATCACCATGAATTTCAGAGATCTCCTTGCAATGGAAATATAGAACAGCAGAGACAACTAGCTAACTTCTCAAAGCAGCCTATTGCCCTGATACCCATCAGATGCAAAGCTTAAATCATCCAGTTTAAAGCATCAGAACAGTGTGCTGTTTCTCTGCATACACTTTCTGGGGGAAGGAGGGGAGAGGGAACCGGCAAAAAAAAAAAGCACCCCACAAAAAAGGATGCAAAATAAAACGCACAACAACAAATGAAATACGGGATCCAAAATTTCCACTAGGCCAGGCTGCTCAAAGCCCTGTCCAACCTGGCCAAGAATACTGCCAGGGATGAGGCAGACGCAACTTGTCTGAGCAACCTGTGCCAATGTCTCACCACCCTCACAGTTAAGAATTTTGTCTTGACATCTAATCTAAACCTACCCTCTGCCAGTTTAAAGCCATTCCCCCTTGTCCTGTCACTACCCGCACTTCTAGAAAGTCCCTCTCCAGACTTCTTTTAGGCCCGTTAGGAACTGGGAGGCTGCTATCAGGTCTCTCCAGAGCTTTCTCTTCCCCAGGCTGAACAAGCCCAGCACTTTCAGCCTGTCTTCACTCGAGATGCTCCCGCTGTTGGAGAACCTTCGTGGCCTCCTCTGCACTTGCTCCAACAGGCCCATGTCCCTTTTGTGTTGGGGGACCCAAAGCTGATCACAGTATTGCAGGGGGCTTTCTCACAAGAGCAGAATATAGGCGCAGAACCCCCTCAATCGATATCCTGCTCATACTCCTCTTGATGTAGCCCAGCATACAGTTGGCTTTCTGGGCTGCAAGTGCATGGTGTCAGCTTGTGTTAATCTTTTCATCAACCAACACCCCTAAGTCCTTCTCTTCAGGGCTGCTCTCCATCCATTCTCTGTCCAGCCTGTAGCTGTGCTTGGGGTTGCCCTGACACAAGTGCAGGACCTTGCATTTGACCTTGTTGAATTCCATGAGGTTTGAACGGGCCACCTCTTGAGCCCGCTGGATGGCATTCCTTCTTTCCAGCGTGCTGACCGCATCACACAGCTTGGTGTTGTTGGCAAACTTGCGGAGGGTGCACTTAATCCCACTGTCCACATTGTCAACAAAGATGTTAAACACCACCAGTCCCTTGCAGAGGCTGTAGTAAACAGTCACTGGGACACTGAAGCTTCCAGGAGCAGAAAGTGTGCTCACCAGCTCCCCAGTTTCACAACAGTCCTCAGCTGATGGAAGTCAAAGGAACACGAAAGCTCTCATATTCACTTTCAGCTCAAGCAGCTTTCCCACGCAAGCTGTGTATGCCACACACTTCTGCAGAGCAGCTCAGCAAAAGAATGTGAATGACAGTAACTGATGGACACAGGGCTGAGGCCCATCAGAAAAGGGAACAGAGTGACATATCCTGAAGCAGTGGTCACCTTGTATACCACCAAGGTCAGATGTCCTGCTTGTGTGAGGCAGCTCAGTGTCACATGATACTAGGACAAAGCCTCCCTGCCTCAGTCAGAAACTGCTGCAGAATTAGATGACAGATTAATACCTTTTCTGTTTCAAGCTTTTGTAGTACACTCTTTCCATGAAATGATATTAAGTTCAGATCAGCCATCCGAAGTCACAGAACAGCAAATCGGGGAAACAAGGGGAGCTGGGGACATACTTGAGTTAGCTTATCCAACAGCACTGATCTTTCTTTTTTTCAATTATATATAAATCAATTTGCACTTTTAAAATTAGTTTTGAACCATATTCTTTGAGACTTAAAAATCAAAGTTTGTACTTCACTAGATTAAAAGAAATTTGCATCATGACAAAAGCAGTGCAAATTTCCTTTTATGATTTAGACACACAATTAAGATACGGGCTCTTGAATTTACTGCTTATTCTCAATATGAAATTATCCTTATGCTTTTTGACTTATTATTGCATTGAGTCATGAAAAGGAAAGAAGCTTCCCATCAATTTTGCAGATTTCTAAAAAGTGGCATTTTAACACAAAAAGACTACAAGCAGACATTTTTGCTTTTAATATGGCATAGCGAATATACAAACCAGGTACTCCTGGCTTATGCCAACTCTTTTCTTAACCATGAGCTTTGTCTGGTAGCAGTTTCTAGAAGTCCTGCTAAGATGACTTCAAAAAATGATAGTTATTTCAATGAAGAAATTCTGAAAGCTTTAATGAATTTTACCATATTTAAGTCACTCCGTAGTTACATATATGAAGGTTTTTTGAGTCACTTTATAAAGCCCTTTACTTCTAAAGCTGAAATTTCAGCTTTCTATAGTCACCCACCAAATTGTTTTATTTGCATATTTAGAGAATTAAAATTTTCAAAATTACATAAGTAGATTTTAATACATCTGTGATCCTAAGATATTTTGCCTCCCACTTTGATTTGACATCCTGCTTAGAGCTGATGTGAAAAGCTATGATTTTCTCTATTCTTAAGCTTTTTTATTACCTTGTGCTATCAGTCTACTTTATCATTTACAATTATATTCAGCTCTCTCCTGAACGTGTGAACATTATTAGATGACACATGTTCCTTGTATCTTTATTAAAAGTAACACACCCCATTTCTCACCCTTCTTCTGTGTCAGGCTTTGCTATAATCATTGCACATGAAAGGTTTTGGTAACTCCTCACAATGCCCCTATTTACAATTCCCATTGTAGCTCATAGGCCAAATGTGAACAGGTTGGCTTCAACGTGTATAATTTCTATTTGATTTGAAGCACTTATACTTGCCAGGGGCAACTATATATTAAATACTACCTAAGCATTTAGAACGATAATGAGTACCTAAGACAATTCAGGGAAATGGCATGAGTCTAACAAAGAAAAAGGAATCACAACACCTTGAACAACTCTCAGCTGATAGGCAGAAAAATTCAAGGTAATATTTAGCAATGATGTTCGATAGGGTGAGATTCAGGAAGATATGCTGAGGTTGAAGTGTGCAAAACGTGTAAGAAAGATGTGTAAATTACAAGGCCCCTAAGCAAAGTCCAAAGAGTGCTAATTCACCTGATTGGAATAATGCTGTTGAAAGATGGAAGAAAACAACGACCAGCAGACCTAGAGTTGACAACACATTCTATCAAACATCTCCAAGACCTAAATTGGTTGATGGTTGTGAAAGGAGAGAAGAGAACCATAGTCTACGAAAAACAGGATGAAAAAAACAAAAATTCTACAGCAAGCTACTTAAAGAAGAGCAAGATAAGAAACATCTCCGATTAAATATAAGATTCCTTATTTTTAAGAAATCTCATAAAATTCTACCTGTATGAGGCTTGGGGGAAAGGGGAAAGAAATCTTACACCACCTAAAACCATAGTACTTTGCATTTCTGAAAACAAAATGCTATGATTTCCCAAAGAAGAAAATGTTGTAAGGATAACATCAGATCATTTCAGTGTCAGAATTAAAAAAACATCTTTCAAAAGAGAAAAGGCAAAAAACAATGGTCCCTAAAAAACTCACTCACTGTTCTTCACACTAAATGTTTTAATTTAAATGGAACAGATGAAGCAGATTTCTCAATTTCTCAAGGTTTTTTTTTTTCCCACACTTTTTTCAGGAGCCAGTCCTACAGTTATATAAAATCTATACCCATTACAGAATAAAATAAGCTTAATTGCATTTTTCTTTGTCAGTATTTGCTAATTTATTAACTCCAAATTCTGTAGATGACCATTGGCTTAGGTTTTTATTACCCTTTAGCTCCATGAAATGAACAATATCAATATATGCCCCGTAATATGTAAAATGCCATTTATATGGGCTATAAAATAGGAATGCAGTAATCTACTCTATTGGAAGACTTTAGATATGTCCTACAGACCTTTTTTTTATTATTATTATAGCGGTTAAACATAACTTGGGCTTTCACAAAGTATTTCAATGGACTACTATTGGGCAATAACTGACAAAATATATAGAGCCTTATACAATCAACGGCTCTGTCCACACACTGGGTAGCTATAGCAACTTTTCCTTTGCTGGCTGGTCTTTTTTAAGACACAGAATAGTCAAGAGCAATCCCTTTTTTCAAGAGGAGGAATGTGTCATGGCTATGCTAAACAAGGGCACCTATAATCCAATCAAGTGTCCCACTCTCTACAAGCTTCCTCTGAACTTCTGTTGGAAGCTCATCAGCTGCCTTCCTGCAAGATCAGATAAAAGGGAAGTTAATCTGTGGGAAGCAGCTATGCAGTGAGAATGGGATGTTCCCTTTTAACTAGTTCTGGAATCAAAAAAGAATACCATTAAAAATTTAAAGCTACTGAGATTATTACTATAGAAGTCACAAAGAAGAGAGAGATCATGAAAAAATCTAATGGAAATGAGTCCTAAGAAAGATGTAGATTGTTGTCAAAGTGGGAAACATAACAAAGTATAAAAATAATGGGAAAATAATCTGTTTATTTTCTTGTTTAACTATTTAATTTGTCCTCCCTCTAAAACAGAACACCATTTTAATTCTAGCTATGAAAACGTAGACAAGGTTGGCATAGAGGGGAAAAAAAATCAATTTCTATTCCTTCCTGCCTATTGTGTGATCTTAGACATGCAATTTTAGAGGCTTGTCTGCCATCCCCCAAGAAACCTGAGCAGTTGAACTTCCTGCATAGGTAGCTTTTCTTATGTACAGCCAAAAAAATGTACAATAAGGGCTATCTATACCTCAAAAAAATGCATAGGTAGCTTCAATTCCATGAAGAACAAAGAAAATTTAAGGAACTGAAGTATGGGTTAAAGAAAATCACAATATTTGTAATTTGAAAAAGATTGCCTTTTCCAATGATCTTGACTTGGTCTTCTCATGACAAGTTGAAATCCCGCAACTAAAGAGGAGGGGATTTCTTTTTTAGAAAAATGCACATTCTCCCATACAATCCTGGAAATTAAGAGAGTACTTCAGACTTTCTTGAAGTCTCTCCTACACATAGTGAATCCCTCAAAGCCAGTCAAAACCAGACAAAAGTCCCACAGATTGAGGATGTTCAGTTTGTTTTCTTTTCTTGATCTGTCTTCCTTCATGAATTTATTATCAACTGAGAATAAAAATATTGGTTTATTTAGCATGAATTCTGATACTGAGAATTACTATGTAGCTTTGGTTCATTAGTTTACAAAGTACGCAAAGTATGGAGATGTACATGGCATGTCTTAGTTACAAAAGTAGAAAGAAAACGGTATTTCCTTCCTGAAACATGTTTCAAAGTGTATTTTATTTATTATGCTGTGCCTTAGTATATTGGTCTTTTTCATTCACAACTGATTTGACAAGGACAGAGTTCAAGTGATAATTAGATTCTCTTTTATTGATTTTTGGCTGGTAAGTAACCAACCTAATCTTGTTTCAATCTGCCCTAACTTTGAGCCCTTTCATGATTAACTACTCTGGACACATACCTGAATTGCGTAGCAGCAGAAGTAAATGTGATTCATATTCTGCCACGTGAGTTAGTGTAACAATTCAGTCAGTCCAACACATATGCTGAAATAGTTGCTTTTAGTGTGCATACCTTTTGCTGGTACACAATAAAGTTGACCTGCATTGATGAGCATTCAGGAAGCTCTTGAGACAAAACCACTCTTCCTTTCTACCTCTTAGTATGGAAGAGAAAATTCAGATTACACACAAACTCTTAGGACATCCACATACTCCAAAATGTTTTCTTTAAATAATATACACAGCTTACGCAGTAAAGATTGGCCTCTTCCTACTTCAGCATGTAATGTTGTGTAGAAGGAGAGGAAAGATAAGGCACCGAGAGATGCCAAACTCTGTTTCATAGGATTCAAACTGATAAAGGAACATAAAACCGTTATCTATTTTCTGTACTAGTGTCCTACATGGAAGGATACAACTTCAGTTTATACAAGGGGATGGCTGGACAGACACTTGACTCTAGCACATATTGCAAGAGCAACTGTTGTACCAACCAGTGTTAAAAAGCAAAATCAACATACCCCATGTGACAAACTTATGTTTGCCTCACATCTGCCATGCCATGCTCTGGGGCCTGAGACCCCAGTTACTTAGAAAATGCTTAGTATTTTTTTCTTGGGCTGCAATTTAAGTTCAGTAAATTATGTTATCATATGAATCTATCATTGTAATCATCAAAAGTTATCAAAACACAGGAAGAGTCAACAATCTCCTAAAATCAAGTAGGTATTTTCTTAATCTGCATTAGCCAAAACGCTAAAGTCCCTGGCATGCTTCCTTAACTTAAAAAGCCTCTCAGGAAAATAGCAGTCACCACGATTACAGCATTATGGGCAAACAACAACAACAACAACAGCAACAACAAAAAAAAACCACAACAGATAAAACCAGAAGAATTAAGAAAAACTACACTATGCAAATTCCTGAAGTTAAGTGAGTTGTCTTTTCAAACCAAGGACATTGAGAAATCATTTCTCATGCAAGTGAACAAAGCAATGGAAATTAACTTTTACAATCAAGTTTCATAACTATTCATATTACAGCTTCGTGGCAGAAATTCTGAATCTTTAGAAAAATAGAATTTAACTAGAGACAACTGAACAAAATAATTTCTGATCAACCTGAGTTGTACAAATGATTTGAAAATCATTTCGAGGCAACAAAATAAAACACAGCTACAATAAACCTTATGCAGTTTGAGGCCAGAACATAATATAATATCAATGCTAGTGTGGTCTTCTAATAAAATTAAATGAAATCTAAATAATATTGAGTAGGCGTTCAGTGTAGGTTCTAAAAAAATCAATTAAGAAAGGAAAAAGATTACAAGACTAACCAAAATAAAAAGAAGATGATGTAGAAATATGATTTCATTTCCAGAGTTAGTTAAACACAGCCTTTACAAACAAAAAACCCTAAACAACCCTGGTGTTTTCATTAGAGCCAAGATGCATATAAAACCTTCTAGGAACCCAATAATGCAAAAGTATTTTAAATCTTTAAATGAAAATGGGTAAGAAAACTCTCTTAAAAATAGCCCCTACAAAATATCTAGTATCATCCCCACCAGATATACTGCTATATCTACACACATATTATATTCCCTGTTTACTTCACATAATCTCCATTCTGAAGCTCATAATATGAAGAAAATTTATCATGTGCACACAAAGGAAGAGGATCATAGAATCACAGACTGGTTTGGGTTGGAACGGACCTTAAAGCTCATCCAGTTCCAACCCCCCTGCTGTGGGGCAGGGACATCTTCCATTAGACCAGGTTGCTCAAGGCCCTGTCCAGCCTGGCCTTGAACACTGCCAGGGATGGGGCAGCCACAAGCTTCTTGGGGCAACTTGTTCCAGGGCCTCACCACCCTCACAGTAAAGAACTTCTTTGCAGTACCTAATCTAAATCTACCCTGTCTTTGAGAGAAGAATGAATATTCTCCTCTAAGCAAACTTAGGTATGATCTCAGCTTTTGAAGACCTTGTGTTTTAGGAGTAACACAGAGTAACACAGATGCAAGGGTCATTTAAACTTTCCATCTGAGAATATGTCTCTCTTCTTGGCCATAAATCTAAGTACTCTTAGGTGGAAGGATTTAAGTGATTACTTAAACCATAACAAAATATATTGACCACTGTGGAAAAACACAGTACAGGAGAGTAACACTTTCTCTTCATTACCCCTTATTTTGCTTCCCCGCACTATGAAGTCTGTCAAGACAGTGCTACAGAGGTAGGATTTGCTCTCTAATCCCATTCTACTCCAAAGAATTACCCAATGCCATCTTATGACATATACTTTACATCTTCTCTTCCCACAGAGGGCTGAAACATACTTGCTTAGATCCAAGATTAAGCTCCTATCTGCAACGAGGCAGCAGAAGCATTTACTTTGCATGCTCCATGAATGACTACATTACATTTTTTACAGAGGGGTAAAGATAGCGTTACTCACCAGATTTAAATGACTGGATTGAGACATGACATTTCAAACATGTCTATACAAAATTTTACATTTTACCTTTTAATGAATTTAAACTCCTCTATGAACACTTTAAAAATGTCTGCTCGTTTTATGGAGTTTAATCCTGGTCTAATTTGCTATGTATTGCTATGGAGATACTTTGCTAAATAGAATCTCTGTGCAATTACTGTCAAAATAATGAATTGCATGGGTGTTGGATTTATTTTTTATATCATATTGTCAAAAACTAGTCATATCATATTGTTAGTTTTTACCATCCTGTGGTGTGCAAATTAGAAAATCAATATATAAAGTATAATTGTAAGTAACAGTAACAGCTGATTTCCTTCATCAGAAGACTCAACAACAGGGCACAGAATCAGGAACTAGAAGAGGAGCTAGGGGATATCCAAGACGAGGTATTTCTTTGGCTAGGGAATCTGAAAACAAGCAGAGGTCAGTGTGGTATCTGAAGAGTATGTTTTAGTAGAACATGCCTGTAGCTACACAACAAGCACAACATATGAACACAATCAATGTTACCCTCATCCATAATTTTCAGAGCTTGATGCTCTAATTCAGGCTTGTAGATCCCTACTCATTCACCAAGTATATAAACTGATTTTAAAACGTGGAGCACCCACGGTATCCGCTGCCATCAATATTACCAGGTGGTTCATTAACCAAACCCTATACGTATTTCTTGATGCAAATATTTCAGTGCTTACACAGAGGCTCAGGACTTCAGAAACCAAGTTTGAAAATTCCATGTTTTCCTTCAGTTTTTGCAACACAGTATGTTCTCAGTTACATGAATATTTCATTTTGCTTTTATTCACGTAGTTACATTATTTTGAATATCCAAGCTATTTCTGACTATTATGGGTAACAGTTGTGTTTCCTCATTAGCAAAGAATATGAAGAGAACTTACTAACTAAAAGCAAATAACCCTTCATCCAAGCCTTGCCTATATGTAGACTAAACAGCAAGTTTCAGCAGAAAATATGTAAAGCCAAATCTAAAACATGAATGTGGGTGTGCTAAAAGCGAAATGCCAAATTTACAAGCCAACATTATACTTCATGTGTGAGGAATTTAAAAGGGAAAGTTGCGAGGCCAGACCTACACTCTGCATTCTCACAATCTAAGAATTACCAACAGCCATAAATAAAACAAATCTGGAATCTTTTTTTACTTTAAAAATAGGAATAGTTTCTCCAGCCTGTTTAATGGCAAAGAGCTTGACAGCACAGAACTGAAGAGGTCTCGCTTCTCCACAATATAAGACAGTTAAGATGAATCAACTTCTGCCAACTGAATTTAAGGTATTCTACAGCTGACATGTACCTGATACTTGCAATTCAAGAATATTGACATATGCGCTGCAGCTGCAATATTAAGTAAATCCTAAGGGAATATCGGTAACAAGGATGTACCTACATGCTTCCTTGCTTTTAAACCTACTCCCCCAGGTTATCTCCATGTAAAATACCTACTGCATGTTTGTAGCTGCTCACCCACACTGGTCTATGGGTGAGATTACCAGTTTATATTTATACAAATAGACTCTGATATCCACTTGGCTGCTCAGCAGTGTAGCTGCTCAGGGGTACCAGCAGCAACACGCAGGATTTTGGAACTATTCCGTACCACTCTGCTGCTCTTCAGGTCTTCCTTTTACTTTAATTAACACCTGTATGACATTCAAGAGGCTCACCCAGACAAACTTTTTGCCTTTTCTTTTACAATGTCTCTTCTACTGCTGCAGTATTCTAGTTATCTTCCAAACAGTGCTGGAAGGCATCACCTCATCACATTACCATCTGGACAGAATGTAGCATCAGAGCATCTAATCAATGTAGAGGGTGATTTCGGCCCTTAATGTGCCTTTAATGTTTTAAGCGAAGTTTTTAACTAATTATCTGTAAGCTAAGCTTGGTTTAGCACACAAAGCTGGTGCTTTGATATCCAATTACCAGAAACATTCTCAAATACCTGCTACCCGTAGATTAAAAACCTCAGTCAGGTTTCAAAATCTATCTTTAAAAGCATAAAACAGAACAACTTTTAAGATCCATGGATGATGGTGAGTTACCAAAATGTTTTCAGTTATGTAACAGCCAACTTCTAACTCTGACATAAGCTTTGCTATACAAAAATAGAATTATTTCTGTGTTCAAAGACATTCTGCCTTGAAGATTTCAGTGAAATGGCAGTGTGCCTTAGGAAAGCAGCTGTGATAAAGCAGTTAAGGCTGTGTGGGTGTTGGTGATAGGGCTGTTAAGGTTACATGGGTGCCCTGAGTGTACATTTGCATATCACAACACGGCTGACCTATTTTTAGAAAAGATAGAAATAGCTGAAACTTCACCTAGCTAAATAAGGCACAAGTCTTGCCATATGTAACGGGCTTGATTTGATTCACTGAGTAACTCTTCTAAACTACTACATTACTATATAACTCCTTAAAACCATAAATAATGGAATCTTCGATATCACTTATTGTCAACTGTATTTCGTAACAAATAAACAAACATACTGGCTCTGTTGTGAGTGGGCAGTAACACACTATGAAAACAACTGATCATCATGTGGATTATAATTATAATCATATTGAATACTACAAGATAGCAATGGAATATCACTTGGATTATTATAACAAATACTTGGAATGGAATAACTGGTAATTCTTTAAGATAATGTTAGAGACACATTAGATATGAGAAGCTACTATACAAAACAAGTAAAAATGAACATAACTGATATTTTTCAGTGTTTGTTTTAATACAGTTCGTATTTAAGATTCAGTCATCATGCAATATATAAAAGACTTGCAAAGCAGTTCCAAATAATAATAAAAAAATAATCTTTCACCATTTTCTCTATAGGTTTTCCAGTTTGCTAATGTTGCTCTCCTTCTGAAATACAATCTTTATGAAAATTTCCACATCGATGTCAATACCTGAAACATTTTAGATATTTTTAACTGAAGAAATTATATGTGAACAATTCTTTTATCCTCAATACCTCAACTTCTCTGTCCATCAACACAAAACACATATATAAGACTTTTGAAAACAAAATCCAAAGAAAGGTATACTTTTCTCCAAGGTAATTGTCAGGAGGAAGCTCCAAAAGAGAACAGAACTATGATTCTGAGTATTTTTTGTGTTGACTGGAATGCTAAAATCACTAGTTAAATTCAGTGTTGTTGTACTACATCCGTAAACCAACTGGGCTATATTACAGTCACTGTAGTGAAGCCGAGGGAAAATGATAACAGAAAGAAAACATTCATATGGCGCATACTCCATCTTTCACAAAGAAGCACTTGATACTGGTTTTTCACATAGTAACTGATAGGGAAAGCCCACCTAAAGTGTCTTCTGCCCATGTGAAAGTGCAAACTGCAACTGCTTCCAATTTGTACGCAGTTTCCCAGTTTTCACACATATGCAGTGAGCATTCACATAACTAAAGCTAAATATTGGTGGAATAAAACTCCCTTCTCTGTCAGGAGATGGAAGCAGAGACAAGCTACAAAGGAGGAGTTTAAAAATACTGCCTGGGCACACAGGGATAGTTATTAGGAAAGGCCAAAGCTGAACCCGAGATAAGATCTGCAACAGACACTGGATAGAACACAGAGACCACTACATTACTAGGCAAAAGAGGAACAAGGAAAACATACGACTGTGGTTGAATAGGGTTGGTGATTTAATGACAACAGATACAGATACATGTTGAGGTACCTGGTGCCTTCTCTGCCTCAGACTGAAAGCGAAGGTCTTCCAGCCATCTGTTTCTGGAGGGAGGTTTTGGAAAGGAAATACTAGCAGGGAAAAAGGACTGAGTCAATCATTACAGGAGAGAAATTTCGACCCACTCATGGGACATGATGCGTTTCACCCAAGCATGCTGAGAGCTGTCTTATGTCCGTATTCAAAAGGATAGCTGCAGCGTGGATTGCAACTAACAGGAAAGACAAAGAGTAAGTACAGTTTTTGAGTTTGTGTTCAATCAGTGGGTGAGGGAAAGGAGTGTCTTGGACCTATCAGCATGTTTCAGCCCTTTTAATTTCTGGTTCAGAGGACTTGGATAAGATATCCTTGCTTTCTGAAGGAATAGGTTCCACGTCAGTGCACTGGAAAAGCAAGCTCTCCTTCCGCATTTGAGGGAATGTAGCTATGTCACACTGTAGATGTGAGCAGTGCTGAGATCCACCTGTGCTCCTCTGTGAGCAGGGCATGAGAGGACTACAGGAGGGCACTCTAGGTTGTGACTGGGATGAAGCATGGAGAACTGGCATGACCTCACCAATGCGTCCCCAGCACCAGTAAAGGAGACGTACAATCACAGAGCTGAATAAGCTTTTGCACTTTCTAGATCTTCAGATAAAGCATTCTCATTCATCTGAGAACCTGCTGTGCACCTGTCCATAGTAGAATCAAGTTTAAATTTAAGAAGAATTTATAAGTCTTCTGAAATTTTCACACTTAACTAACATTCAAAAGGCTTGCATCAGTGATCCACGGAAAGGAGAGTGGTAAAGAGGGGAGGTGAAGGGAGCGAAGAAGGGAAGGGGAAAAGAGGAAAGGAGGGAGAGAGATTTATCTAATTATTAGATACATGTTTTAGACACTAACATGACACAGGTACTACAAAGATGAGCATTAAACAAAGAAATATGGCCTACAAATCAGCAGGAGAATATTCAGATCTATATTCAGATTTGGGCTTAGGCTCTAGTCCCCATTTTCCTATGTGACTTCAGTATCTCTCTTTGCTGCCATATGACAATCATAATCTTCTGTGGCCTTACCAAAGTGGAAGAAATTATCAGAGATTAACAAAACCTAAATTTCAGCTGTGAGTAAACAGCTGAAGACATGGTGAATGGGAAAGCATGATTTAGCATGCAAACTGAGCTAAACAACAAACTAGTTTTTGCTGTCCACACAATACCCTGTTGTGATACACACACAGCAAAAGAGAGGCACAAAAGAGAAAAAAGACAACACTTTGAGTATTATCAGCTTCTAAAATGACTTTAAAATGTTGTGGATTAGGGAAAAGTGAAAAGTGATGGCCTATATGTTGAAAGGGATGAGAGATTAGGGCATACAGCACAGTAGTTAATCAGCTTAAATTTAACAGTTATATGCTTAAAATTACTTTTCCCCACAGATGCCTAAACTGTTCGGGCTGAAATCAAAACTGTGAGTTCATCTACCAGTCTCATTAAGTAGTTAGGCTGAAAAATTCCAGCTTCAGGCAGTCCCACAGCAATGCAGAGAAGCCCTCCATAATTGTGTATTTTCTTTGAATAAATCACAGTGAGAGCACTGCCACAAGCCCTTGCTACCATTCTCGCACCTGCCCTGCGTCCTCATGGCCTCCTGAGGGAAGTATTTGCATTACATCTTAGGTTAATGACAAGATATGTGGTTAAAGCATACTTAAATTTGGTCAATGCTATCTATTGCTTTTGCAAACCAAATTCTTTACTTATATGTACTCTGAAATTCAGAACTCAAGTTAGCTGTCTGATAGCCAGCACTGTTCCCCTTCTCCACAGACTGCTTCTAAACCCACACATTTTTACTAGAAAGCTGCACTAGATTAATGACTGAAAAGTCCATTTTACTCTATATAAAGAAAATAATCTGCTTATGCTTACACTGTTTTCAGCCTACACAATCCCTCTCACAGTACAAACGATGCCATCCACCACAATATTTCTACTTATCTAGCATTACACTTAATGACCTCATTTAACTTTCACCTCACTGCTACTGATCTCTAAGGAGAAGGTCACCTGCACCTGATTTGTTAAAAAATAAAACTTCTGCGTACATTTGTTTGTTGTGTTTTTTCTTTATTCTGACTTCAGCTAAAATAGAAATATGATCCACACAGCATTCACCTAGCCAAAAAAAGAAGTAATGAAATACTGTTTAAAATGAAGTAAACCTGAATAAGGGAAAGAGCCCTTCTAGATTCAGCCCACAATGTGAGAGTCTATGGGCGGTGTTTTAAACCCTTGAAAGAGCTCAGTGCTGAAATGATGCTATTTCATTCAAGAAAACCTTCTCTTGTATGGGATTCTATGCAGTTATGATGGGACATCTTTATGTGGCAAACTGTCAATATTCTAGATGAAACAGCTTTGTAAATATTTGATGAATATGATTCTACTGCAAAACATAACTTCTGCCTTTCAACCATGCATATCTAGAAAACTGAGTATCAATAAGTAAATTAATGCAGTAAATTAAACTGTATCCAAGCCTAACTACTGGAGTGCTATTTCTGCTACAGCAAAGTACTTGTGAATGAAACAGGTCAAACTTTATGGAACCATAACTAATAGTTCAATTTTGTACTGGTACTTCAGGCTTGCTTGCTTTTCACATAAACTATTTCAGCAATCTTTCCTATACATACAAATCAATGTAATAATTATGAAGTTAATGTCTCATAAGACACGTTTTACAAGGAAAAGCCCGAGTTACTGCACCAGTTTTCTTTATGTGATGATTACTGTTCAAAGGTCTAAACAGTCATGAAAAAAGGAAGGTTTAAACAAAAGCTTTATATTTTTAGTACATAAAACAAAAATGCATCACTTTTCCACAATTTGAAATAGGCATTTGGTGTTGCCTCTCCCTCTTTTTTTTTTTTTTTTTGTTACTCTTTCTCCTTTTAAAAAAAGCTTAAATATTAACAACTTCAAGTTGAAATAGAGACTGGAATAATTTCAGCCCTCTCAAAAACGCTTGAGGAAGTTGAAAGAGTTTAAAAACCTGTAAGCTAGGTAATGAAAACTGCATTTCAACATGACATTTCCTTATTAACAGTGTTTTGCAGTCTTTCAATAACCTTTTTAAGCACCTTCTGAGCTTTTTATCTATAAGATATGGACATGCAAATCCTTCTCTGCTTCCCAGCAATACACCATGAAGAATACAGGTGAGATTTGCAGCTGTATTCTTTTACCAGATATGAACATACGTAATTGTCAAAACTCCAGAGAGGGTAAGCATCCTATTAACTAACTGCAGTTTTCTATAGGCAGATTTAACTGTCCATCAGCACACAACACTTAGATATACAGCTCTTAACAGAGATAACTGAAAACCAGGAACAAGGTGTCAACTTTCCCAAGGGCCCTCTACAAAGCCTACTTCTGCTCCAGTATCAAGCAGAGCCAGGAAAACGGCCTACACCCAAGCTGAGTCTTAATCAACAAGTTAGGTATTTGAATCATGAATCCAAAGTCTATGTCCATGGAGATTTATCAGAACAGTCTTGTTGCATGTGCAGGGAACCAATTAAGCTGGAAAGCCATGTGTGCGCAAATAAACTTTTCTGGTTCCCTTAAGACACAGAAGCCATGTAGGAGTCACCTCAGAATTAGACAACCCATTAATGTCTTGTTCAACACAGACCATGCTATTCATGGGCTATGCTACTCCTGTGCAGTCACTGGGTGAATGTGTGAGGCTCCTTAAGTTCCCTGGTGCCTATTTCTACAGATGCTCAAGGGGACAGCTGCATTTCCAAGAGTAACCGGCACAGGATAGCCCCATTGCATCTCAGGTAACACGAAGACGACTGTTTTACAACTGTGTCACGGAAAACTGCATGCTCTAAAATGTGTGGTCTAAAAAGGGGTTATAAAAGCATAAAAAGCAGAGTCTTTTAGCAGGTTTTTATCATGAGTTACAGTAATAGAGAACAACTACAGCTGTTTGAATTCACTGATTTGCCTTTTGTATCTGCAAGTGGCTATTTCCTTGAGTCAATGTAGTCATTCAAAAAAGATTATCAAAAATAAGAGCATCTGAAAAATGTGAAGCGTGTCCCTATAGTATACAGTGAAGATGCAGCTTACACGAAGTACTTTTTATTTGAAATACAATCTGACATGGATTTTCAGACAGGAGTGAATTAAGTGGAAAACAGCATTAAACATTTGTTGCGATCTTTCAGTGTTTACAGGAGTTAGTACACACAGGATCAACACATCAATTAAGAATGAGGTGATACCGAGCATTTCATATCCTCTGAGCCTCAGCTACCTGCAGAGCTGGATGTGGATAGGGAAACCAAAACTGCAAATTCAATCATTCATCAAACCAAAATAGCAACTTGGTTTTATAATGTCTGTATTACAAGAAAAGTACCCTCTGTAATCAGTTCTAACTATGACATTACTATAAAATTCAGCTGGAAGTAGTTTTCACTTCACTCCTTATCCTGCCACCAGGAATAATATGTGGCAAACCCACAGTATTAAACTGTTCATTCTTACATACCCAACATTTTACCAGAAATGGCTTTGGTGCTTAAAGGAACTTAAGATAGAGTCCTATACAACTTAATGCATTGTCCTGCCTCTCAGAAGAAGTTAACAGTAAGCCTCAGGATTTCAGGATTATTGGATGGGAGATAAAAAAACAAAACCAAACCAAACAACAGAAACAAGCTCACACTATGAAAACTTACTACATCTTTTACAACAAGAAAAGCTACATTTTCCATCCCTGTTCTCACAAATTTGTTTATCAGAAATTTTGTGTTATTTTACTCATTCCCCCATAAACCATTGGTAAAATGTCACTGGCAAAAACTATTGATAGCCCTCATCACCTTGCTTTATTATTTCTAGCCTATCCTCAAGAGGTGCCATGCTATTTTTATTTTTTTTCCAGGCAGAATTCCTTGTTTTATGCCACTGTATTCAAATACTGAGATTCTCACACAAGCACAGCAGCTTCTAGGAAAGTAAATTAAAAACTGTACCTGTGCTGGCCTGTCAGCATTTCTAATAAGACTGTTATTTAAATTCAGCTTTGACAGCAAGTTAAATATTAGTTTAATTGCAAATTACACTCTAAATCAATTTTTTCTAGTAGGGCAATGAATGTTTGCTATTGAGTGACGGTTTAATTTATTTCTAACAGGGGCTTAAAAGGGTTCCCTTGCAATTGTAACTCAAAACAAAGTGGAACAGACTGAATGAAAAAAAGAACTCCTTTGTAGATAACAAGTTTAAAGAGAATTTTGGGCATTATAAAAACAACAGGCTTAAAATCACAAAGACTCACAGGTTGTGAAATGCCAAGACCAGAAGTACCTTTTGAGCTTTTTAAAGCAGTAAAAAGAAATAAGTGATTGAGCAGAAACAACATTTAAAAATGCCTTCATATTTTAAATAAGTCCTTGAATGTTTTAACAGGTTTCTATGAGTCACTCAAGAGTCTGAGGTCAGTCCTCCCTGTTGCTGCATAATGCTGCTACTACTACTATTAAAGAAGACTGGATTCCCCCAAACATTCAAATATGAATTATCAACTTTCAGTGAATGCTACATGATTGATATGGCTAGTGTCATGGGTTCAGCAGCAGCAGTCATTTTTCTTTAAGCAGTAGCTGGTGTAGCACTGTGTTTTGGATTTTCAGC
>JASSUY010021736.1:0-18383 GCA_032466535.1 Forpus xanthops | reverse complement strand
CTCTCAGCGCTCCCGGGACCGGGACCCGGCCCCAGCGCCACCGCCCGGCCCCGCCCGCCGCTGCCGTCGGCTGAGGTAAGAGCGAGGCCCGGCGCGGGGAACGGCGACGGCGTTGGGGGACGGGGGCAACGGGAACGTTACCGGTGAGGACGGAAAACGGGAGAGCGCTGGGGGGGGGTGGTGGGGTGGTGGGGGGGGTGTCGGGATTCACCAACGCCTCATACGTAACCCGCCGGCGTAACCCGCATTGCGTAATGCGGCCGCTGCGTCAGGGAGTCCTACGTAAACTGCGTGCGTGGAGGCCGCCCGCCGGTTTGTAGGCCTAGCTTACGACAACGGCGTAAGGCAGGGGCGGTCACGCGCCCGCTGCGTAAACCGCTGCGCAAAGGGGAGGGCGGAATCTTCGCACCTTACGCACTTTGCGTAACCCCCCCACTGGTAGAGTGGGCTACGCCGTTTGCGTAAAGTCCGTCGTTCAGCCGCGGCGTTTACGTCAGCGGGAAGGCGGCCTTTGCGCCGTTAGCGTAACCGCGTTACGCCGTTGTCGTGCCGGTACGCAGAGTGCGTGCGGTGGAGGGCGGGGCCCGGCGGGCGGCGCGGGGGCACTTCCGGCCGCCGCCATTTTGTCGGCGGACGGGAGGAGGAAGCGGTGGCTCCTGCGCGGAGGCAGCGGTCAGGCCCCGTCCCACGGCCCGCGGTGAGTAACGGCCCCACCGCCGGTCCCCGTGCCCCGGGAGGGATCCGCAGGGTCGGGTTTAGCGATGAGGAACGAGGGGAGGGTGTGGAGGTGGAGGCCGTCGCCGCGCCGTTAGGCCTTAGGCCCTCCGCCCGCCTCCGCCCAGGCCCTGCGGCCGCTCGCTTGAGGCTGAAGGAGACCACGGGCGCGATCGGAACCGGGGAACGCAGCGAGCGGGGTCTGAGAGGCGATGTCCTTGAGGGGGGGTGCAGCCCGGAGGGACAGAGCCGCTCCCCGCGGCAGCAGCCGGGTGTGGGCCCGGGGTAAGCGCCCAGCGGGGCGGTGTGGGCCTTTCGGTCACATTTCCCCCCCCGAGTTCTTTCCGTTGGGTTTTCTCGTTGTTTCCTACTTTTTGGGCCTTCCGCTGACGCTCCGGCACGGAGGAAGCCCCGGAGCCGCTGTTGGAGGGGTTGGGACGGGGAACACCCGGTTCCTACATTAGGAATTGCCCTCAGGCGGCTCCCGTTCGCTTCCAGCGCGTGTTGGCTGTGGGAGATGCGGTTTGGAGTGGTGATTAACAACAGGGAGTCCAAACCGTCTCCATTACCCAGCGCGGCCGCATCCCCCCGCTGCCGTTTCCCATTGCCCCCAATGCTTTCCCATCCAGAAGCGTCCCAAATAGTTCTTATTCCCATAAGCTTCCTGGCTTTCCGCAGCGGTATTCCCAAGGAAACTCCTTCAATCCCTGTTATCCTCTGGACAAACAGCTCCCAGCATAGTTTAAGAGTAAACACAGCGCCGTTGCTCATAGGGATTCATGTTGTCGTGTAGAAGGCATTACGCTGGGCATTCAAACCCTAAGGAATGCGTGGGACACCCGCTTGGATGATTGCCTTCTGCTTCCTGCCACCGTTTTGGGGTCGTTTGAGTGATTTTTTACCACTTGTTGGTGTTTCAGAGGTTTCTTTCGCCTCTTTGTGCTTTGGGTTAAGTTTCTCCCAACCAAATTGAGCTGTTTTAAGGCAGGAAAAGGACCCGAAGCGCTTTGGGTAACTAAACCATGGGTGGTTTTCAGCTCTCTATCCTCTGTGATTCATCCCTGGTGGGCTCATTGCTAATGGCAGTGGTGAGTTACACCAGAGCCTTTTTGTGCTTCCAGGCATGGAAAGCAGTGAATTCCTGACTGCAGGCACCGCTATGGGAGGGGGGGATCACATCCCAATGCAATTCCCAGGGTTGTTTCATCCCCCTTTGCCCCTATGGATTACTCAAAGCTGGATAACTGTTGTCACTGCGTTATCTGATGTGCTGTGGTGGAGGTGATGGGCTCTTACCTCCATGGCAAAGCATCCGGAGTGTGAATCCCATTCCTGCTTGAAGAGGAAACAGGGATTGAGTTTGGTTGGAGTTGGGATCCAGCCTGAAGTGTGGAAACAAGCGGGAATGCTGCCCTTTACTCTTCAATGGAGTAAAGGGAACAGGGAAGGCTTAGAGCTGGGTTCAGGTGCATGGAGCCACCCCACTTCGTTAACCATTCCTGCATGGTCTGGCATCATTTCTCCAATGTAAACTCCAGGTTGGCTCTGGTTCAGGAATGTGGACCAGTGCTCTGCAGGGAGCTCTTTCACCTTAACCCCAAGTGCAGGCAAACCAGGCTGGAATGTGGGCTTGGAGCTGGTGATGATGCTTGATGTCGGTATTCCCATGAAGGGGATGGATAACGATGCATCCCAGTGGTGTTGCTTTGCTGTTTGTAAGGATGGGAGCTCATCAGAGCAAATGTTCCTTCCTAAATATAGAAAGGGCACAAGAATAGGATGGATCCTGGGGTGGGAGATGGCTGTAACCCAACCGCAGCAGCTTGAGGCAGCTCTTCCCAACCCAAATCCCTATGGGAATGCTAGGTGAGGGACATGGAAGGGAAAACAACCGGGTGCCAGCTTTGGGGAAGGGGTTGTGTCATCACACATTGAATTTGAGCCTCAGTTGTGTCCCTGCTTCAGCCCAAGCCATGGGATGGGATGGATGGGAGAAGGAATTGCCCCCATCCAGGTTTGAATCCAGGTTTTCAGCTGCGTTTGGAGCTTTTTAGCTATGGCAAGGAGGAAAACCGAGTCTCTGGAAGCTGACAAGGGAATTGCAGAGGGGTTTGGGATAAAGGGTGTTTTCCAGCTCTCTCCCATCTAAATCCAGGTTGGATGGGGTGAGCATTAGTGGGATTCAATGAGCAGCTCTGCAGAGCGGATGTGAAAGGGGAAGCTGCCTGGCCAGGGGATCCCAGCACAGGGAGCTCGCATGGATAAAACCTCCAGCAGGAAGTGATGGATAAATCCCAGAGCATTAGGAACAAGGATCAGGATCCTCCCGGAGCCACACACCGATGGATTTATCCCTATTGGAGCAGCAGGATGGAGGGTTTGTGGCTCTTTGGGGGTGAAAGCACCCTCTTATTAGGATGAAATAGTCGATATTTGGTTCCATATCCACTACATCTCCATTGGGAGCAAATACCCAAAGGTTGGTTTAGGTCAGGAGTGAAGTGAAATTCCAGCCCAGGGGAATTGCACTCCCAAGTGGGAGCTCCGGTTTGGGAAGTGTGGATAACGGGTGTCCTTGACATGCTACAGGCTTGGGGTGGCTTAGTCCAGGATAACGGGTTTTCCCTATGGATCTTGGAGCATCAAGGCAAAGGAAATGGGGGATGGATGTGGAATGCTGTGAAGCGAGGTGGAAATTCCCACTTGGGAGCAGGGAGAGGGATGCTCAGAGAGCCAGACCTCCTCCTTTGAGATGCGTTTCATCCCTCTCTTGTGACATCTGCAGCTTCTCCTTAAGGAATGTTGTGCTGAGTGTTGTTCTCAAGGGGAAATAGGGAAGGTTTCTCCCAAGTCACTGCTACCAAAGCGTTTGGAAAGTGTTTGCTTGTGGTTGAGGAGCAAAACTTTGCCTCGTGGCCTTCCCAATCCCTGTTTTAAGCAGCTCTGTTGCCATTCCCGGTACGTTGAGGGGGAATCCTATCCCGTTGTTCCATGGAGTGGGAGGAGAGGAACTGATTATTCCTGTTCCAAAGGCTGGGATAGCCCTGCCCTGCTCTGGAGGAGGGAAATGGCAACAATCCAGGGCCCCATACAATGACCTTAAAGCAGCAGCATCCGAGCAACCCAACACTGGAGCCTTGGGTAGGCCTCGGGCAAACTTCCTGAAATCAGGAATTCCATCAGCCAGCATGGGGGGTTTGATGTCAGCTTCCTGCTATTCCTGACCTAGGGAAGGAGAGAGCTGATAAGCCAAGCAGAGCCTAAAGCCTGGGTTTAGCTCAACTGAAGTTGTTAGGATGGATTTGAAACCGATAGAGCATCCATATAGCACCAACAGCAAACCTAGGGGGTGAAAAAAGGGGGGTTTAAGGCAAAGCACCCCAAAACTTGGTGCCACATCTGAATGGGGCGGAATCAGGGGTTATCCAAGTGGAATATATCAGATTTGAACTGGAGGGGAGTGATTTGAGCTCATCCAGCACCTTCTGGGGCAGTTATTAGTGCAAAAGCAACCTAAACCCCCCTTTATTTGCCTCGGACCCCCCTTTATTTGCCTCGGACCCCCCTTTATTTGCCTTAAAAAGCCTAAAGTTGGGTTGAGACATGCTGATGGAGCCGTTTGTGGTTGGTGTGGATTGAAAGTGGGAATTACAGGTCGGGATGCTTCAACCCAGGTCATGTTAATAGAGGTGTAATGAAGCAGTTGTGTTTAAAGGGGCTTTTGCAGTATCAGCTTCATTCCATGTTGGCTTTCCTAAGTGAGATCTGGGATTATCCAAGCCTGGAAACTGGAATTCCATCTCACTTCTATGTTAAAACAGTGTTTAAACTCATTGGAGCCCTTTACCTGAGCCTCGGATTCCTCCTTAAATGGGGTATGGAAAAGGGGCTGCAAGAAATGAACCATTAAAGGAGCACTTTGCAGTTTGTCCCCCTCCATCCGTAGCAGCTTCTTGGGAAGAGGTGAATCCATGAGGAAAAGTGGGATATTGGGAGAAATGAGATGGTTGAGGGCTGTGAGCCCAAAGAGCCATCTTCCAGCTCAGGTTTAATCCAAGCTGGCTATTATCCTACCTGGTGCTTGGGTTCCCATTCCATGCTTGGCTCCATAGGGAAGGAGGCTTTGGATAACAGGAGCCCATCCGTGCTCTCCTGGGGCAGTTTTGGGTTCCAAAGCAGCAGAAATGGCCCAGAACAAGTGGTGCTTTTTGCCATTCCTTGGAATCACCAGCAGGACTTGACTCATCTTTGGGTCATTCCCAGCTTTAGGTAACATCACTTGAACCCCAACCCTTGGGGAAGTGGAGTGGAATTCCAATGGGAATTTGCACCCAGAGAAGCTGTGGCTGCCCCATCCCTGGCAGTGTTCAAGGCCAGCGTGGAGCATCCCACTATAACAGAAGGTATTCCAGAGGGTTGGAACTGCATGGTGATCCTCAAAGACCTTTGTCCCGATGTGTTGGGACCTTTGTGGTTTATCCTTTGCTGAGGGCTATTATGGGCTGGGAGAGGAGGCGGTGGCACCCACTGTTCCATAGGGAACAGCTCCTTTTCCATGCGTTCCTGGTGGGTGGAAGGGATGGGATGCTACTGCCTCGCTCTGTGCTTGGCTCCAGTGGAGGTTGTGGGTTTATCCTTGCGGTTGTTTGTCCCACAGGAAGGGCTCAGCATGGAAACAGGACTAACAAAGCCCCATTCCTTCTTGGAATCCCTTTCCGTGCTCCTTTGAAGAGGTGGTAAAGTTCCAAAGGAATAACATCCTTGGGGCAGGAAGTTCTGCTGCTCAGGTCCCTCTTTAGGCCTGCCTTAAAGTCCCTTTTAGTCCTCACCTACAGTGTAAGAGCAATGGGACCCATGGGGTGTCTGTCATGAGTGGGGATTAAATGAAGATACTCAAAGGATGGTGTTGGGCTGCTGGGAGACAGCGTCGGCATTCCCCAGCTCAGGAATCATGGGCTCATAGCGTTGGAAAGGACCTTAAGGTTAATTCCAACCCTTTACCATGGGTACCTCTTTGCTATTCCTGAATACCTGGAAACCACTCACAGTTGGGCTTGGTTTGGAAAGGGATGATGGGAAAAGAGCAGGATTCATGGAATCATGGAATGGGTTGAGGAGGACCTTAAAGCTTATCCATAGCCATGGGCATCTTCCATTAGAGCAGGTTGCTCCAAGCCACATCCAACCTGACCTTGGGATAGAGCATCCAAACCTTCTCCCTTCACCCCATCCCAGTATCCCAGTGCCCATTTATGGTCTTTCCTGACCTAAACCATGGAATTCATGGTCCTGGTTCCTTCTGGAAGGATCCGGGTGCAGCTCAGCCACTGGCATCTCTTTGCCAGCACATCCCAGGTTGGAAGCCCTTTGCCAGGCTGGTTTAGCCGGTTTTCCAGGGCTCCTCCTGCATGTCAGCTTCCGATGGAAGCATCCGATTTGGGATACAAAGCCTGAATTTGGGGAAGAATCAATGGGTTTAGGGCTCATTTACATGTCCCTCTTATGGAGCTGCTGCTGAGGGTTGGAACCAGCCATAGCATCAGTGTAAAACCAGTTGTGCTTCCATTAATAACCTCATACAGTGCTGGAGCAGGGATCTATAACCGGGATCCAAAGGTTCCTCCACCCCAATTCCAGCCTGATGTCTCCCCATTAATTCCATGTGTTACAGTGTGCTTGGGATTGGGATTAGGGCTCTGGCTCAAAGCAGCTTGCTTAGGAAGGTGGGACTATGCTAAAGCCCTCCCATTGAGCTTGGTGTCTCAGTAGGGTCCCCCCCCCTCCTCTGGATGAGGTGGATGGGAATGACATTGGGAATGACTTTGCCTGCTGCTAAGTAGGTGCTGAATTCCCACTTCAAGGAAGAAAATGGGAAGAAACCCATTTAAATCCCTTTCAGTCCCTTCATCCTCCAGTCCTGATGCTTGCCGGGGGGGGATAATCCAGAGTGAGAATTCCCTTAAACTTGGCACAAGGAATATTCATTGATCTAAAGGTTTCCTGGGATCCTTATGGTTGGAATTAGGTCTGTTTCCAGCCTGTCATTCCTGGGGGAGCACCATACTCAATGGTTTAGGGGGTTCAGGATTGTGCTGGGGAGAAGGGAGAAACCCAGGTCTGAACTCAGCATCACCGCTATTCCCGCTCTTTCAGGCAGTGATTCCCAACTTTGGGATCCTTTGGGAATGACTTAGAGTGTAATTAAGAGTTAATTTGGGCACAATCCGGTTGGCCCTGGGGGAAGAGTGAAGGGGAAGGTGTGGTACTGGGCAGGACACCCTTTGAGCTCTGTGTTTTCCACTTGGGCTTTGCACTTTCTCCTCTGCCTCTGGAATCACTGGAATGGGGTGGGGAATGGGCATTTATTCCACTGTTGCCAATGGGATTGAACATTGGAGGTGGGGAATGGGACCCAAGGACCACAGAGCTGGGAGCAGAGCACCTTTTCCTGGTGACCTCTTCTTGTATAGAGCTCTGGAAAGGGGTGGGAATGGGGCTTTGCTTAAGAGATCCTGCTCTTACCAGGACCTGGAATGATTCCTAAGCCTTGGATATCACCTATGTCCTATCTGGATCCTGGCACTTTGCTTTTGGCCCCTTGACCCCCCCATCCAATTCTTTTTGCTCTTGCGCTTGCCTTGTTCTGTCTTAGCTCAGCTTCCAGTTGGGAAAGGCTCTTTGGGATCCTTGCCTTCTCCCAGGTTATTGACAGCACCTGAAAGATGCCATGCTGAGCAGCTGTGGGCTCAGGAATCAGGTTTGGAGCCTGAAATGGGCTTCTAAAGAAACCTGGTTTAAAGGTGAGAGTGTTTTAAGCTCAGTCTTTGGATATAGGATCATAATCCTTCTGTATCCCATGCTTCCTGCACCTCGGAGTGAACCCATCCGGATGTGTCCCTCTTGATTCACAGTGAGTTGGGTTCCTCATGATCCCTCAAATCTCTGTTTAATGAGGAGGAGCTTGGAGCCGGCTCCCGGGCATGCTGACCCTGATGTGGATCACTGCCTTTCCTTCTCCACTCCCATTTGGATTGAAGTGGGAATGGAAACACGCTCTCCATGTTGCATCATACTCACTGAATGGCTTCCTTCCTGGAGAGCTCTTGAGGTTGGTGTCCATTGCTCCCGTTAGAAACATTCCTCTTCCCATGGTTTAGTGTTGGCTCCTTGTGCTCCACTCTTAGGAATTAATGGCATAAAAGCTGCCTTTTCCAGCCTCAAGCTTGGCAAGGGAAGGAGGAACCATTCCAGTTTATTGCAGTCACAACCCAGCTACTGCTCCTGCTTGGCATTTCCCTGTCTTTCCAGCCTATCTCTGCAATGAAGAGAGGGATAACTCCTCATTCCCAGGAGCAGATAGGTTGGACCAGGCTGAAATGGGAATATGAAGTCAGCTCCCTGCTGTCTTTGGGCCATTCCCATCTGGTTTTCCCTCTGCACCTTTGCTGGGGCTTCTTAAGCATTGATAGGGTTAATGGTCTGTGGGTCCAGAGGGCCTCTCTGAGCTGCAGGATATGGGATGGAATCCATGGATCCCTGCATGGAGCTGGATTCTCCCATAGGTGAAAGGATTGGAGGCTCTGATGGGCCTGGAAGTTGATTGGGATCCTGCCTTGAATCTCATTCCTGATGTGTTAAATCCATGATTCCAAGTTTAAATCCAGCTTTTTGGCACATGGGATGGGGGAAGTTTGTTCTGGTTGTCTCAAGAATGAGGAAAAACCTGCTATTCCCCCTGATTTTAAGCAGGATTTTGAGGTTCCTACCTTGGATTTCCCTTCTCCAGCCCATTGGATCCCTGTTTTCCCAGTGTGGACTGAAGGAGCAGGCACTTCCTTGGATGCAGCTGGGATTTGATTACTCAGGGCTGAGGAGCCCTCAATTGGAATTCCATGGAGTTTGGTGCACGTTGGCTCTGGTTCAGGCTTCATCCAGACCTGGATTTAGTTCAGTGCTGGTGTCTGATGGGAATAAGGAGGAGGAAAACTATTCCTGGTATCCAATTCCCACTTTGCTGCCTCTTCCTGGGAAAAGCTGTATCCAAAGCTTTGTCTCATACATGGTCTATAATGTATGGAGTCAAACTTTGGATCAGCAAAATACCATTCCCAAGTCTGTGGCTTTGGATGGTGATGTGGGAATTCAGGAATCCAGGGAAATGCTCTTTTTAAAGTGCAGTTCCTGGATCAAATCCCACCTTTTTCCTTTCGTTTGTGGTGTTGGGAATCAGGGATCCTGGCTCTGTGTTGGGCCCAGGGATCTGCAGTTGCCATTCCAGTGCGGAGCTGAGGCTGAAAACATGGGAAGAAATCAGACTTCATAGAAAACCCAACATAAGGATAAAAAGAGGTCCATTTGGGAATCCCTGAGTGGAAATAATCCACTTTGGAAGCATCCAGGTGGGGTTTTCCTCTTAAACCAAGGGTTTAACACTCGATTTACACACACTTGGATAGAGGGATTGGGGGGGGGGTGTTGGAATATTGCTTGTGTGTTAGAGGGGGCTGGAGCTGAGCAAAATCCATATGGAAAACGGCCTTCCAAGCTGAACTATGTGTCCTGGAGCTTCCCAGATAAGCTTCCCAGACACAATAAGTGCCTTATGGAAGGACATTGGCTCCATGGAGACCTTGGATGTCTGGATGGTGGTGAGCTCCTTGGCTGCTTCCAGGGTAAAGGGGCTCCAATGGAGAGGTAAAGAGTGCTCTGCAGTGATTTCATCAGGGAGATGATCCTTCATGGAATGGTTTGGGTCGGAAGGGACCTTAAAGCTCAGCCTGGGCCAAGCCTCTTGTTGCCTTCCATTACTTGAGCACTACTTCAGATCACCCCAGGAAATCCCGTTTTCATGGATCATTTACAGGGATTTTTCCATGCTCTCTGCCTTCTTTAAGGGGAAAATCCATATTTTCCCCCATTTTTTGTTGCTTTATGACATCTTTTCCTCAAGTCTTAACATATTGCTGAGAACTGAAACCTTTTCCCCTCGTGATTCCTGCTCATTCCCATGTATCCCAATGGGGGAACCCCCCTTTAAATCACCATGGTTTGGGGGGGGTGTAGCTACAACCCTCAATAAGAGACCTGGTGTCTTCTCCCTATGGCAACTGATGTTCTTGGGGCTGCTGGAGCCACACAGAGGATGCTGGAGGAGGAACACTCCTGCATCCATCTGCAAGAGGGAAACCAACCTGTGCTTGTGGTTCAATCCAGTTTATGTTATCTGATCAGTGGGATTAGGGTTAGGAATGGGATCCATGGTGTTCCTGGAGCAGGTCTGTTAATGGGGGTAACTGGGGGACAGTAATCCTGGTGCAGTGAGGAGGGTTTGATGGTTTCAGATCCCTAAAGGGACCTCAAGTGATGGAAATGGAGGGGGAGGGAAGCAGGGCCAGGGGATGCCACAGGGTATTCCAGGATCCACATGGATTTCCCTCCCTGCAGGGGTGTGAGTGTATCCTTCCTGTTGCTTTGTGTCCATCTTCCTCCAGGCTGGGCGCTGTTAGGATGCTGTTAGTAAAGGGGGAGTAGAGCTCTCCTAAGATCAGCATCACCTCTGCAAGGCCAGGACTAAAGCAGGAGACCTTCAGAATTCCCATGGGATACCTCATCCCAGGGTAGGCTCAACCTCCTGCTCCTTCCTAGGGCTGAGCTTAGAGTTAATCAGGGCTGTTGAACTGCTCCTTGGGCTTTTGGATGCCTTCAGTGTGCTGAATTCCCTTTGCTGGGGTGGTGGTGTCACATCTCCCATGGCCTATCCTGCCCCCAGAGTGGAATTGAGATCCCTGGAAATGGAATTCAAGTTGGGGTTTATGGAGTTTGATGTATTTGGATGTGCTGAGGTGGCTCTAGGAGTGTAGGGAGTGCACCATGGCAGTGTTCAACCCCTGTTGGTTGTGGTTACAGTCATCTTCCAGGGGTTGTCTTTGTGCTACAAGCTTCAACCTCGTCTGTGGTGCTTTGGTAGGCAATTGCCATGGCAAGCTGGGGCACAGCACCTCTTGCAAGCTGCTAAACCAGGCTTTGAGATGCTTGGATTGGGTTAAATCCACGTCTTGCTTCAGTTCAGCCCAGCTTAAACAAGCAGGAAGGGCTTTGTGGGCTGGAAAGAACTTGATGTGAAACTCTCCATGAGTTGGGATGGGTTTGTGGGGTTAAATCCTCCTCACTCTGTTTAAGCTCAACTCAAGTGATGGAGCGGGATCCTTCCCCCATCCCCACCCGCACTGTGCCACTTCTCAGCACCAAAGATTCCTGGTTTTCCAATGCATACGTATCCCTTTCTGATGGAGAAAGAGCCATGGAGAGCAGAAAGCAAAGGGAAGGGGCTCATCCTGCCTATGGGCTCTGATGCTGAGGTAACGCTCATGTCTTTCCCTTCCAGATCTTTCTTTCAAGTGTAGCCTTGAAAATGAAGGTCAGAGGGTTCATCTGGTGAAGAAGAACCCAAAACCTCGAAGGGTCAACTCGGATTTCAGGTCAGCATCCCAAATTGGTGGGAGCATTTCCAACTTTTGGGGGTGTCAAACGGGATTGTGGGAGTGGATTACAGCCAGAATGACCTTCACACTTCATCTTGGAGTGCTTTGGATGGAGTTAACCTCTAGCAAAGGCAGGGATGTGTCCCCTGCTCTATACAAGGACACATCCCTGCCTTTGCTGGAGATGGGATTCCATGAGCCTTCATCCTGGTGTGGGGATTTGGAGCTGGATCTCACTTGGTTATCCTGCTCTGTGGGATCATGGAGCCATTTAGGCTGCAGAAGGCCTTTAAGGTGGAGTCTGACCGTTAGCCTGACACTCTCACCACTAAGCCACATCCCTCTTAAATCCCTCCTGGAATGGTTTGAGGTTGCTTTTCCCATGGAGCTGCTTCCCACAGGGAGAAGCTTCACAACACAAACTCCGTTTTCAGGATCTCGGTGTATTCCTATGGCATTTCACCCCCTCAGACCGCTGTTTCCTGCTCCCACATCCACGTCCAGCTCCATCTCCTACACCTCTTGGTGCTTTGAGCCACTCCACGTTGTCCCCTCATGGTCACCACTGATGGGTGCCAGCAGCAATTGCAGAGCTGCCTTCTCCGTGGGGCTTGGATTCCAGGCAGCAATGAAAACAGGACACAGCCTTAAGGTTTATCCAGCTCCAAGCTCCATCCAACCTGGCTTTGAACACTGGCACGGATGGAGCATCCCAATGGTCTCCATTCAACCCATCCCAGTGTCCCACCACCCTCACAGGGGGGAACTTCAGCCCCATATTCCATCTTGCTCTTCCCATTGGAAACTGTTCCTTCTCATCCCATCCTTTGTCCAAAGCCCCTCTCCAGGTTCCCTGGAGCCCCTTTAGGCACTGGAGCTGCTCTGAGGTCTCCCCTTCAGGAGCCTTCTCCAGGCTGCCCCAGCCAAGCTCTAGAGCAGAGCAGCTCCATGTCCCTCTCATGTGTGCCCATGGCATCGATATCCATGTTTTTAGGGATGAAATAAGGTTGGGATGATGGTGCTGGGGGTGAGATTGTGCTCCCCTTGAGGGGAATGAAGTGCTTGAGTTTGATAACACAAGAGGGAGGTGGTGGGATCGCTCCAAAGGAGGCAGTGAAAAGGGTATGGGATAAAAGCAAGGATGAATATGTGGAAGAAACCAATCTTGGGCCTTGAAAGGATGAATTTCAGGAGTAAGCTTGTCCAAAATGCCTGGGAAAAATCTTAAATATGGTGTTAGTTTCTTGCTTTTCCATTGGTGTCCTATGTTAGCAGGGGTCTGGTAGCTCCTTTCCTTCCCTGGAGTATTGGGAAGTACCTGTTTCTGTGGAGATTTCGGATGCCTTTGGTTGCTGCCTTGCCTTAAGTGCTCGTTTCTTCCCTCAGATACGGTATCCGAAGGCATCTGTGCCTGAAGCCACGGAAGATAGATGGACAAGCCAAGCAACTTCTGACTCTGCATCATTTTCTGGGGCAATATTCTATGGCAATGTATCCTACAAGGTAAAGTGGCTCCTCGCACTTAACAGAGGATTCCTTGTGCTCAGCCAAGAGGAGTTTATCCATTGGGAGCCTTCCCTTTAATGTGCATCCTGGAGGAATCAAGTGAGGCTTTGACTCACTTGGTGCCCTGAAGTTAAACCCATCATGGAAAGACCAAGATGTGCCCTGGTGTATGAGAGCGCTCAGGGTTAGATGTAGACCAGTTAAAGCCATGGACCAAGAGCTGAAGTCCTCTCTCTGGTCCATGTGGAGACCCCATCCATGACCAGAGCCATGGGGCTGCTCTAAGGCATCAGAATAGGAATCCAACCCCAAATTCAGAGCTTCATGTCTTAAGCTTAATGTGTGCTCAGCATTAAACTGGACAATGGGCACATCCTGGAGGGGATCACCTACCTAAAGGCTTGTCCACCTAGGTTATAGACCTAAAGGTGACCATCTACCTAAATCACTTACCAAAAGCAAACACTTCTGAATTAGATGTGTGTCTGTGCACTGCATGGTCCAGCCAGAGCATCTCATGGAAGCTCAACATGCACCTAAAAGACAGATTTGGGCATGAAATGGGATTTAGCTGACCCGTGGTGGTGGGGTGGGGACTGAGGAGCTGAAAGGAGATCCATGTCTCACCCTGCATTCCTTTAGTGGGGCTCAAAGTTGGCCAACACCAGCTTAAGGTCTCTTCTGGTGTTGGCAAACTCAGCCCTGGAGTTGAAGGTGGTTCCTGCTGCGAGGCAGCAGCATTTGAACACTGGAGGCCATTGAGGTCCTTGATTAGGCAAGAACAGGGGTAAAACTCAGGAGCAGAGGGCATGGAATTCCCTTGGGATGTCCTTACCCATCTGATGTCATGTGGTGGGGCCCAAGCTCTGGTTGCCTGATGAGCTCCACCATCTTGGGTTTAAACTCACACCAGAAGCTGATTTTGAAGTTCCCTGCCCTTGCTCCACAGGGTATCCGGTGAGGAATGCAATGGGATCAATAGCATGTCGGCAGAGAGCGGCCCTGGAACGAGACTGAGAAACCTGCCTGTGATGGGCGATGGACTTGAAGCCACCCAGATGTCTACAACGCAGTCCCAGGCTCAGCCCCAGCAAGGCAACGTTGTAGGTGTTAATCCCCCACCGCCGGAGACCTCCAACCCCAACAAACCCAAGCGACAGACCAACCAGCTGCAGTACCTGCTCAAGGTGGTGCTCAAGACCCTGTGGAAGCACCAGTTTGCGTGGCCTTTCCAGCAGCCTGTGGATGCTGTCAAGCTCAACCTCCCAGTAAGTAGAGGGTGGGAGGCTGAGGGTGATGGTTCTAGGTGGAAGGAGTGAGGCTTTATGGGTTTGGTGCGGGGGTCCAGGCTTCTCTTGGTGTCATTGAGACCATCTTCAGTGGGTGGGCTTAATGGTCTCATGGTTGGATGTGATGATCTAAGAGTTGGGCTTGATGGTCTGGTGGTCGGACTTGGTGGTCTGGTGGTCGGACTTGGTGGTTTGGTGGTCTGGTGGTCGGACTTGGTGGTCTAGTGGTCGGACTTGGTGGTCTCGGGGGTGGACTTGGTGGTCTCGGGGGTGGACTTGGTGGTCTCATGGTGGACTTGATCTCATGGTTGGACTTGGTGGTCTCATGGTTGGACTCAATGATCCAACACTTGAACTGCCAGAGGTTTGAACTCAAAATCCCAGTGGAGAAGCTGATGGTGGCCAAGTGCTGGGCACGGAGGATCATTCCATGGGGATGAGGTGGTGGAATCCTATCCCCTTTAGCTATGGGTAATTCCCACTCTGACCATTCCCTCTTTTCCCTTGACAGGACTATTACAAGATAATTAAAACCCCAATGGATATGGGAACAATAAAGAAGCGCTTGGAGAACAACTACTACTGGAATGCTCAAGAATGTATCCAGGATTTTAACACCATGTTTACAAACTGCTACATCTACAATAAGGTATGGAGTTCCCAAATCTGCCTTTTCCCAATGGGAATTAGCCACCTCCTTTGTGGAGCTGGTGAGGGGGGGAGTGGACACGGTGCTGATTGGAATGAGTCTTTAAAGGACCCACCACCATGATCAGCTTCATTGGGTGAATAAGGGGTTAAACCCATGGGAGCTCAGGCAGGGCTGCAGATCCCAACAGTCTTCCCTACTGGAATTATTGGTCCAGGAATTGTTCCTTTTCTCCTTCTTCAGAAGAGGATTTTATGATTCTTGGGAAGTGACTTGAGCAGAGCTCCAGATGGTGTCAGGCAAACTCGTGAGGAGTAGGCTCTTCATGAAGAAACCACCTTAAGGCTGCTTTGGAACTCCAAAGTCTTCCAGGGAAAAGCCAGGGCTGGATGGAGGAGCACATGAGTTGTACCCAATCCTGATCTCAATGGAGCAGGTTCTCTTCCAGACAGTGAGGAACAGCTTGAAATCCATCCCATGAACACTTGTGCAACCTCCTGGGGCACAGGAAGAGCTCTTGGGATGGATGAGGAGCATCCCAGGGCTTCTCCATCCATGGTGGTTGATGAGACAGTTGTCTCTGGGAACGTGATGGTGGAGCTTGGGAGCTGGAGGAGGTTCTGGGGATGGTATCAGGCTGTGTGGAGCACAAGACACTTGTCCAAGGTTTTGGTTCCTCCTGTTCCTCTCCAGCCCTGTTGCTTCACCCTCGCGTGCATTGACCCTGTTCCCCTCCTCCTCCTCTTGCACAAGACCTTCGCAGTCAGTTCCAAACCAACACTTGCAGTTTGAGGCCTTCAGAGCCATCTCCCTTGGCCCTTGGCCTGTCTGCTTTGAGCCAAGGTGATGCAACTCCAACAGGGGAGGTTTTTAAAGGCTTCAAATGACTCAAACACCTCCAAGTCTTGTCCCACTGTGGTGTTTCCCCATCAGCTTTATCCTGCCCCCCCACCAATCTTCACCCATATCCAGGCTGCAGAACACAAAAGCATCCAAACTGAAGAAACATCTGTGAGGGCATCATGGGGGCTTCAGACCATCAGCCAATGGTTTTAACTATCCTTATGTTGACCACAGAGCTGGAGCTGGATGGAGCTTGGAGCAGCCTGGTCCAGCAAAAGCTATTCCTGCCCCTTGGTTGGTACTGGATGAACTTGGAGGTCCCATCCAGCCCAAATCATTCCATGGTTCTCTTGGTGTCATCATGGCAGCGTTGGCCATGGGTTTCTTGCCTTCACATCAATCCATACTCTTGGCCTGTTGTTCCAGCCCTTCACTCATGGCTCTTCTCACCCTGCCTGGATCATTGGGTGTCCTCCACAAATGCATTCTTCTCCTCCACGTCTTTAAGGACCTCTTAGCACCATCCTCTGCTTCCACACCTCTTCAGCCATAAGTACTGTCTCACAACAGTCAACTTCCTCCTGGAAAACACCCTTTATTTAGGGAAGAAGTTCCCTGGCAAAGCCCTTCCTGAGCTCTTCTTAACCCCTGATGCTCTGTGGAGACACCAAGTGAGGGAAACAAGCATCCAGCATGAATCCTACTCTTTCTTCTTCCACTTCTCCCTCTTTTCCCTTTGCCACAGGCAGGCAACACCTCGAGTTGCTTGTTCTCCAGCTCATCTTGATGCTGGCCATGCCCATCATCTGATTCTACCTCCAAAAGGGCTTTAGGGTGAGGAGTTGTCCATGTATTCCACATCGTTATCCTGCTCTGTAATGGGGATAACGGGAAGAGTAGCACTAAGGAGGGTGGGAATCCAAAGCCTCTGGAATTATGCCTGATGTCTCCTTGTGTTTCTCTCTAGCCAGGGGATGACATAGTCTTAATGGCAGAAGCTCTGGAGAAGCTTTTTCTGCAGAAGATCTCGGAAATGACCCAGGAGGAGACGGAAATCGTCATCGCTCAGACGAAAGGCAGAGGACGCGCGAGGAAGGAAGCAGGTAGGAACCATGGAATCATGGAATGGGTTGGGTTGGAAAGGACCTTAAAGCTCATCCAGTTCCAGCCCCTTGCCCCGCGGGCAGGGCTGCCTTCCATAGAGCAGCTTGCTCCAACCTGGCCTTGAGCACTGCCAGGGATGGGGTAGCCAAGCCTCCATTCAACCCCATTCCAATGTCCCACCACCCTCCCAGGGAAGAACTTCCTGGGATCCCATCTCAGTCTCCTCTTTTCCTGAGCATTCCTGGTCTGAACGCAGCAGCTCCATCTCCTCTTCAGATATCATGGCTGTAATAAAGGCTCCTCTAATGTCCACATCCTGGTTCTCCATAAGCATCTCTGAGTCTCAGGGGTTTCTTCCACTCTTCCAGTCATCCTTCCCAGCTCTCTCTGATCATTTCCACTTTCTCACTGTGGACACCACAATTGAATGTGAATGTGACAGCTACTGGAGCTTCTGCCTCCTTCCAAGTCCCTGTTGACACATCAAGCATTCCATTAGCTCTCTTTTTGGGATACCAGCCGTTCCCTGGGATCATTCCTCAAGGGGTTGGGAACATCCTGGCCATGCTTTGAGCTCCATTTACCTCCTTAGACTTCCGAGATCCCCTTCGGAACTTAAACATCTCCTGATCTTGTACCATTCCCATCCTTTTAATCCAAGTCCTCTGTGGAACCGAGGACATCATCACATGCAGGAGCATCACCAAAGGAAGGTGCTTGGACCATATTTACTGCCTGTTAGCATCCCAACCCCTTTCTGGGATGCTGTGGATCCTCACAGCTCTTGGGATGCTCTCTCCAGCTCAGCCTGGTGGTGCTGCCATCCCAGTTTCCCAGCAGCAGACCTCCAGGAGTCTGAGGAGGGATTCTGGGATCCAGTTATCAGGATGTGAGAGGGAAAACCCCGCTTGGCAGCTGCTGGAGGAGAAAATGCTTCTGTAGTGCCACCACCAGGCCGGTGAAGGCAGGCTCAGAGCCCAGTGGTCACCATTGGGTTGCTCTTGGTTGAGATTCCTTTTAATTGTCCCACTTTCAGGCCCCATGCCTGATATTCCCATTCCCATGCACACAAACCAGCTCTCCTTGGTTAGAGGAGGTGGGTGGGCCCAGCAGGACCATAGGATCCTCTGCTGTGGCCCAGCATCATCCAGCTCTGCAGCATCCTCCTTTGGAGGGTGTTTGCCTATTCTGGGATGTTGGGAAGCACGGTTGGAGCAGGGTTTAAAGCCAACACTGATGTTTCCAACATTGTGTCCCAACCTTTGGGGTTGCTCTGTGTTGGAAATCACCTCCGGAGGACCTCACTGCAGCCATGGGGAGAGGTTTCCCTCATCCAGCACCAGGAATGAATAAACTCTTCTTGCTAATGGAGCACAAACTGCTCCCAAAGGAAGAACTCCCCAGTTTGGGCTTCAGATGAAGGAGGTTGGGCAGGAGAAGAGGCACTCCTCTTCCTGCCCTGCCTGCAGGAAATCCTTGGGGAAGGGAAGGGCTGATGTTGGGCTTGTTCTGGAGGGGTTTGGTACTTGAGCTCCATCACTTTGGGAGCCATTCAGGCAGCCCTTGGGAAGGACCCACCTCCAGGACAGCCACTGGAAGGTGCTAATTCAGTGTTCCCACCTTCTTCCTCCGCGTTGCCCCCTTCTCCTCCGCCTTCCCCCCTTCTCCCTCCACATTCCCACCTTCTCTCTCCACCTTCCCTCCTTGTCCTCCTCCTTCCCCCCTTCTCCTCATCCTCCTTCCCCCCTTCTCCTCATCCTCCTCCTTCCCCCCTTCTCCTCATCCTCCTCCTTCCCC
>JASSUY010021734.1:0-45336 GCA_032466535.1 Forpus xanthops | reverse complement strand
CACCTTTTTTTGTGTGTTTTTTTTTTTTTTTTTTTGTTTTTTTTTTTTTTCTCCTGTCACTGTTTCCCAGCTTCCTGGGTTAGCAGCCTCTTTACCTGCATGAGAGACAGGAGATATTTGAGGCCCCTGCAAAGTCAGGTCCTGGAGCAAGCAGCGCTGTTTTCCTGCACCTTCTCTCACATCTTTCAGCCTACTAACATCCTCATGACTTACAGCAAAAGTAAAGCCATACACCTAAAAACTGTGCAGTTAAAAACTGGAGGGGGAGGGAGAGGGCAGGGGACTATTTGAAAGCTTTTGTGCCATCTTCAGATTTTCCCAGTGTACAACTGGGATCTCATCTGGTATCTCTCATCTGGAATTGCTCTCGGAGGTCACTAGTTTGATATGACAATACTTCCCTCACTACTTCAGTGTAAATGTGCACTAGAAGAACTTGAAGAAACAGGGGCAACTAATCTTTAGAGTTTGAAATGTGAAAAAAAAAAAAAAAAAAAAAGAAGTGATTTTCAACTGATCTGTATTTCTAACCTGATTCATCCATAATTTGAACCATGATACTAATATTTTGAGTAAGAGCTGTCTCAAAGTCAATTTCTACAGGCATTTCAGGAAAAGCAAAGGAACACATTCGTTATAATAAATCAGAATAAAGTTTAAGGAAAACTAAGCATAAGCCTACACCTACCTTTTTTCTAAAAAAAGATTGTGTTTTAACATTGAAGTGCTAAATACAAAAATATATTGCTGTTTTCTATCAGATAAACATAGACTATGGAAAGTTTGTGCTTCCCTCCTCCCCAAGGAAGATCTAACCTCTGAAACTGTGCTTTCAGGAGCTGCTGAAATGACAGAATTAGAAAGAACTGTTTGATATGTCAATAATGACATCGATCCAACCATTGCTTCAGCAGAAACCTGATCTGCTTCTTACTTACTGCGTAAGAAAGAGGATTAAATATGAGAAGAGTGAATTTGCCACAATTTGCTTTGCAACATTAATAAAATGTTCAATAGTAGTTTTGTTGCTAAATCTGCTAAAGTAAAATGTTCAAATGGCCTTGGAAGAATCTATTTGACAACAGACTCTGAAATAAGGTCAGGGCTGTTTACTATGCAAGTGCTATAAGATCATCCCCTTGGTATGGAGAATGCATGCTTATCTTCTTTCCAAATCAGATTTTTGTTGTTCTGTGTGATATTAATCTCCACGGGGGTGGACACCTCTGTGAAGGTGCAATGGTTCATCTCTCAGTCTTGGTCAATTCTTATTTTAATCTTATTTCCAGATCAGATTTTTCACACATACAGAGATATTAATCTTTATAGGGGCAGATATCTCAGATGGCCTTCGTGCACAACTTCCCCACACACACACCCCTTCTGGTCAATTCTATTTTAATTCTAATTTCCTGTGATTTATATTGCTCTTTCAAGTTTAATATTCTACTTCGCTCTTCTCAACAAGTCTCTCCCTCCCCTGCCTCTTTTTGGAGATCTTCACAGGAAAACTACTGGCTTGATCCTTTTCACCACCCACTTCCCTTAAAATCACTGTAGGCATTATTGGTGGTGTTGCCAGATGGAGATGTTACCGATGTAATTATTAATAGGCTTTATTACCATCAACACTACTTGCAAACATATTGATATTGCTTGCTTTATTAAGGGCTAGCTCTCTCAGCCACATTTAATTTCTAGAAACCTTGCTTCATATATAATTTCACTTTTCTATTTCAGGATGAGATAATCCCATGCCTAGACAATGAACTGGGATATATGTTTAAGTCAGAATGTAAGTAATTAAAGTATACTGCCTAACCGCAGATTTTCTGACTGACAGTCAAGCATCTGAGCATGCCATCCTCCTGCAAAATGAGGAGTGTAGTACAAACAGATCCCACAGGAACATCATGAAGCTGAAGTATTTGAGATTTCTCACATATTAGTCTCGTAAGGGGGCAACAGAATCTCAGGGGATGTAAACAGAACCAGAGATCCTTAGCCTGCATTACACCTGGCCTCAAACATTTTGAGACCATATCTTTGCTCTTAATACTGAATATAGAGCATTATATGAATACAGTATTTAATTTCACTATCTAAGTAAGGTTTCAATTTTCACTGCAAAGTATGCTTCTGAGCACCGAAAACATAATCACTTTCTCATCACCAAATAAACTTCTAATGATCACCTTCATCTCCTATTTGGCCACTTGAAAAAACTACTTGCCAAATGATTAAATCAAAACCACACAGATACGCATGTTCGTAAAAAGGGCAGGAGACATTAATTCAAAAATAGCTCTTTCAGAGCATGTTTCTCCCCAATTTTTTTGTCACACTAATTTGATGCACTCTATTGCAGGGAGCCTTTCTAGTGCCCTACCCATTATTTTTTTTTTTTCAGTAGACTCTACCTATGTTAGGAATTTGCTTCCAAACAGAAGGAAAAAAATTAATGCCCTGACTGCCTCCATTTACCAAGCACTAGTTTGTGTACGAGAACTGTGCCAAGAAGCATGAACTACACCACCACATTCAGAGAAGCGCAAACCAGAAGCTTCACTTCTGAAGCACTCCAACACTTCACAGGGAAGCTTGGGCTGGGGTTAGTATACCACGTACAGCAAGATCCCTAAGAACACATCAGAGCAGAGACATTTGGCCTACAAGAAAAGCCCATCTAATCTGAAGTAATGCTGCTAAGCTACACCACATGAAGTGGTTCTGAGAGCCTCACTATTTACAACTCTTCAGTTCAGTGACCAGCATCTATTCCACCAAGTTTCTTGCCAATGGACATACAGCCATGGTATTCAAAACCGAATTGCCCTGCCAGCTCCTAGGGTCACAGGTGAAACTGTTAGTCCTTCTAACTTCTGGCCATAGCAGTTCATAGGAGCACAAGAGAAAAAATGCAGTGCAGCTAAGTGCGCAGACAACCTTATCCAAACTTAGGCTTATTTTGCCTTTGGAAATTATTTGTTCAAAATGTTTCCATTCACAGCCATTCAAATTAAAAACCCTGAATTAAAAAAGCAAGCCTTTCTACTTAAGAGAGTGGATTTCCCAAGTCTTCCACTCAATACAATTTGGAAAGCAAACTGAATTACACTTCAGAACATTTATCCAAGCTTTGACTTCATTTAATTTTACCATGCATTTGCGTTTTCATATGCGGTCCTTATGTCTGTCTGCTAAGCTACTATCTTCTGCAATCCATTAGCCAGTTTTCAAACACTGATTACAGTCCTCCAATAACAATATCTTCTTTGCTCAAGCACTTCAGCTCCTGCTATTACAACATTTCATCATGCCAGAATCTGTAAACTGTGTCTGAGAACAAACTATTCTGTGTCTTAGGTAAACTGATCTATCATATATGAAAGAAACCATATATACTCCAGGGAATCTAGAAGTATTTATGTATTTTACCATATATAAACACATTCCTCAAACAGCCACTGGGTCCATTTATGAGCCATACATTAATTACTGAACATTTTCATAGAAGACACAATCACTGGTAGTTTATCTTATACGGCTACAGGCAAATCCTCTTAATTATAACTTATTTAGACAGGAATTTGACATGTGCAACTCTAATGTTCTTAATGTTGTTACTCCTTTACTTTTTCCCCTTCCCCCAAGATAAAAAAAATTCTGAGGTCTGTTCCAACTTTTTTTTTTAATTGGGTTTTGAACCTCCAAAGTGTAAGGAAACAGCAACTTCTCTGTATCTAAGCATAGCCAAAGTAATCTTCAACGTAAGAAAAAACCCTTTTGCTTAAATACTGGGGCCAGTACTACCTTCTCTTTCTTTATTCTTACACAAAGTAATGTAAATTTAATCAGATGCTTGACTACTATAGTTAGGATATAGTAAAGAAGGGGAGAGAGAATTTAAAAGAAAGGCAGGAAGGATACGGTGACAAAAAAGGCAGTCATCTCAGATGCAAAATTTCTCAGAAAAGGATTAGAAAGTCAACAGAAACCAGTTTTACCTGCATTCCTCCTTGATGAGGCCTTTTTAATACAGTATGCTGGAAGATAAAGATACCATGACCTGAGAGTTCAAAAAAAACCCTCACCAATAAAACAAAGGCTGAGCAGAAGCAAGGAAGAAAGTGGAGCATTATCAGGAATGTTACCAAAACCCCCAACTTATGGCTGGGAGCCTGCAAAGCAAGGTGTTAAGCAGGAAGGTATTCAACCTACAGGCTACCAATATGGCTTTGTTTTATGTGCTGTTTATTCTGGCAATGTAGTAAACATACAGAATTAGTGGAGTGGTTTGAAATTTCAGTTATTATTGCCTACACATCTACAATTGCCAGGGTCACATGATATTGATAAAACAAAAGTTATTCCTAAAGTACCAAAAGAGTGGCAACAAGCATGGCTTAACTTCTTTTGATTCTCAGTCCACATTGTGCATCCTAGAGAATAAAGCTATCCTCCTCACTGATGGCACTACTGAAGAAACTCATCAACTTCAAGACTTTTGCAACGTATTTACAGACCTTTCTGCCACTTTTTACTTTCTTCTTCAATTTTTTTGTTTCACTTGCTCAAATGCAAGAGTGTCATCATTTCACGACTCAATGCTCAACCACAAGACAGTAACTGATGTAATGTGGAAGAATACCAAAGGGGATTTGGGATTTTTAGGGCTTAAGGGGTTTTTTTATTGTAAAAGTGTGATCCTAGGACCTATTTTTTTCCTCCAACAAACACAAAAGCAGTTGCTTTTCCTTCGAGAGAACTCCCCTAAAAATAATTATATGGATTTTGACACCAAAACACAAAGAAAGTAGTGCATTTATGCCTCCTCCATATTTCATAAACCAAAGCAAGATCATATTACGTTTGCCTCATTTTCAAAGTAGTATTCACAGAAACAATAACTCTGAAACTACTTAGTACTACAGTTTTGTTGCACGCACTGGGGACATAGTGCCCAGGGAACAGTGTCTAGCAAGAACTTCACGCAGTATCCACTAGGCAATCAACTTCGCACTGCAATCCACCTCAAAAGTGAATAAAAGTGTTATTTTATTTAGGAGGTAAACATTTATCAACTTCACCCACTTGTTCCTGTGTTCTCTAGGGACTGCCTAATATACAAACTTACTAAAATAGAGCATCTGAGCATTTTGTTTGGCATTTGCTTCAGTTCCTAGCTGCTTAGTGGTCGGGGGGGCTTTTTTAGGTTTAGGCTTACAATACAAATTGCTTCACATCCAAGCGCAGGTGGTTTTTTTTTTTGTTTTGTTTTTTAATCATGCGCTCGCTTCCATTAAACAATTTTTTTTCCTAATTCTCTTCACTTCAATGTCCTAGGATAAGACTGACCTAAAATTACTCCAGGTGGCTTTCAGGCAGTAAGTGAAGAACAGGTTTTTTAAGAGAGGGATGGCCAAAATTATTTCCCTGAAACACAAACTATCCAATGCCTGTTTTCATTCCCATTTCCATGTTTCAGCAAACAGAGAGAGATGTTTATAGTTAGCATCTGGATATTATCACTATGCAAGCAAAACCATCCAACAGATTATTTCAGTATTCCTAAGGTCTGTAAATGTCATTATTAATCACAAATGCTACTCTTTCAGGTTCACAGCCTCATCACACAGACCATAAAGCTCAGACCAAAGATTATCATATACATGGTTTCTGTCAAACTGAAAGTAATGTACAGTCTCCCCTCTTCTGAATGCTCATAAAGAACATCTGTGCAGTCTCTCTAAATAAGAGCATAATCTTGCTCTTCCTAAATGCTGGTCACTGAACACAACTCCTTGCTCACAGTTCACAGAAACACCAATAAATCACCAGAAAAAAACTGAACATTTGGAGTATAAACTCAAAGAAATACAGATAAGTGAGCTAAAGGGAACAGCCACCACCACCAGAAAAAGCTGTTTAGTGCATCTACTTCAACAAGTTTAAAACAACCTATAAACTGAGCCTGGTATTTAACTGCTGCTGTGCAGACACACTACACACACAGGTGAGGAACTTGCTCATCCCTGGAAAGGACTGCAGACCTGGAAGCACTTCATGCCTTTATCATGACTCAGATGAGCTTTCACCCTACCCTGTAGTATTTAACCAAGTTGGTATACAGGAATTTCAAAGCAAAGAAAAAGGAGGGGGGGGAGGGGGAGAGGGAGGGGTAATCTTCTTACCTCTGCAAGATGAATTAAAGCATTAAACTAACTTCATCAAAGAAAAAAGCTGAACAGTCTATCAATAGCACCAAATTCAGTAACTACTAACTGAATTGTTTTAACAGTATTTAAAAGTCTGCATCAGAAGCGAGAAGTAATTTGACTGACTTCCCACTGCCAAGTTTCAGTCATTTCAGCCAGGAAAAAAAATAATGTTTACATTCTATGACATTACACTCATCTACTTAGTCTGTGTTTAGCAAGGAAATTATAGTCCTTTTTACTACCAAGCTTTGTTTCAACTGCTTCAGAAATCCAAATCATTCTATACTAAAGGTTTTATTGTCACCTGGAAATAGTCTGTCCTTATTTTACCCTTATATATGCATGAATATTACAGCTTTATGTATGTAGTAAGAGGATGAAAGGTTTTCTTGGGGGTGGGGTTGTTAACAGTTTGTCCCACTATATGAAAGAAAAGGTAGCAAGAAAGAAGAAGGTCAACCCCACAGATTTACAAATGCAAGAAATTTAACATAAATAGACCTTTTGCACTAAACAAGACCACACACACACAAAGTATTCATATGCTGAAGAGATGGCAAGCATGTGGAACTAGCCTGCAATTTCTCTTATTCTCACAAGTTGAGTCAGGATGGACTACCAGGAAAAACTAACTGCAAAGACAGTATTTGTTTGGCTTTCCAAATCAACTAAGGAAAAGACCAAATTAGACCATTTTATTACATTTCTGTTGTGAAAAAGAAGAAAGCCCCTTTTATTGGAAATTTTCTAGTCTGAAAATATGTAGATTGAATGTACCAATGAACAGAAACCACCACAACCAAGCAGTTAAATTAAAAGCATATACAAAAATCCTGAAAAGTGTAACAATTTTTGCTTATTTGCCGCTTCAGAATAACGAATTTCATACACCTTGCTGCTCTTCAGTTATGGGACAAAACCCAGAACAGTGCCATAAAACTCTTCCAACAAAAAACAAGGAGAGACAAGAAGATTAAAAAGGGGGAGTGGGGATGGAGGTAAAAAGTTTAGTGGAAAAATTACAATCCACTTATTTTATCAAGGATAGGGAAAGGTCTTACTGGATGGTTCAGTGGTTCTGAGCTTGGTTAGGGCTTTTTTGTTTATTTAATACTATTTTTAAGCCAACATCATGTCTTCTGTTAAACACTACAAAAAAGCATGGAAAAGTTAGTACAGCAGTGTTTTGGCATACCATCTTCTACAAATATAAAAGAGCATTTCTTCAAAGGAATCAGAAGTTGAACAAAACATAAAACTGCCTTCAGTACTTCAGATGAGTAAGTTTTAACAAATTGTTCCTTTAAAGCATTTTATGTATGGTGGCAGCAGTCAGCACCGAGAACTTATCTCTGTTGTATGAAGTCATGAACTCCACCACATTTCTTCAGTGCTCTCACAGCTGATAAGTACTTTCACATTTACAAATAACAGGCAAACAGGATAACATTAGGAGAACCAAGAAAACCGATACTGCCCATTTTAACTTATTCCAGCTTAATGCCATGCAGAGTTGATAAAGATCTAGGGAACTGATAAAATATCAAATCAGAGTATTTTTATGCTCTGCTCAACAGCTATGTTGACAGTTCTCTGCCAGGTTTTAAAAGTTTTACTTTTTCCACTGTGGCGGAGAAGACAAAAGCAGCCTAAAGATTACAGCACTTCAATGCATTTTTTCCTTTATTACTTAAATCCTTAAATCATTTAAAAAGCAAAAGGTATCCTAAATCACACAATATGATTCACAAATAGACACGACTTGTGTTTGGAAATAAAAGAACAACCTAAACAGTAACTCAAGAAGTCAGCCATCCACTCAAAATTTTAATTCTGAGCTGTTTTGAATTAATTTGAACTACAGCCACAATTGTTCTTTGTAACATTTTTCTCTTCTAGTTAATATTCATCAGTCATTTTTACTGTTACAGAACAAGTGTTTACACACAAAAGAAATCATACAACTCCACCTCAGAATAAATTGAGTAACCGGTGTGTAATAATTAGAATGAACATACCATAATTTAATTGCAGCAGAGCTTGGTTTTGAAGAATACAACAGTGTCTCGTAAGTTGCTAAAATTAAGTTCATTACATGGTAGTTGAGAAATTACTTCTTTTGCTATTCAATTAATAAATATAATCACATGTTTTTTTGTAAGTAGCAGCAGAAGTGAATGACTTTCTGGCAAACTGGAAGGTCCAATCTTTCATACACTGGCTAAAAAAATAACCTTATATTACAATCAGAACAGAGAAAAGGATTTAATCTTCTCACAGCACCAATCCTCAAGAAATTAAGCCTCTCAAATCTTTTACTGAGGTATATACTTGCTGCACTACCATAAATATCAACCAATTACATATAAGTACAACCTTCCTAAAAAGAATAAATGCCTGACAAGCCAATGCACAGCACCTTCTACCTTAAAACAAGTTTTTACATGTTGAAGTTAATTCATGTTTATGGAAAATACAGATTTCCCCCCATTACCCTGGGACTATTAAACCAGTAAATCTCTCTTAGACCTTGTTATACCTTCAACACTTTCAAAGTTTGGTAGTATGTTTGGGGCTTTTTGTATGTGTGTTTTGGGTTTTTTCATTGTTTGGGTTTGTTTTGTTTTTCTCCTGCCTACCGTTGAGCAATTTGGGGGAAACACACCCACATAAATCTATTAGCAAATATAGCTGCGCCAGCAAAAAATCCTAATGCAGTCCCAAGATTTAAACCTACAGGAATGTAAGTTTACAATTATGACTCATTCTGCTTGAGAAAGCAAATCAAAGTTATCAGTACAAGGCTGCCCCATTACTGTAACATAGCTGTGATTTCTGGGAGGCCCTCCTTCCTTTTGACAATGGCCAGCACGTCTCCCTGCTCTATAAAGAGACTCAGATGTTTTAAACCAGAGATCAATGTATCATTTATATGTCATTCTATTGTTCTATTGCAAGCCTTGCTGCTATATGCTTATGCTCTTACCCCCAAATATAGTTATATATTACAGATATTTCAACAAATACATTGACTAGAATTCCTGACTGCCTACCCAGTGCTTTAAGGACACATTGTCCCTGCTGAAGACCAGTTCAGCAGCCTCAATTCTACACCACTTGACCTATCAAACAGCAGAAATTCTCAATTAACTATTTTACAGAACTATTTGTACATGTTTCTTCAAATAAAACAAGTTACAGCACTATGCCATTAGATTATTATTTTTATAGTAGGTATAATATTAGATCCCACTGGATATTTTTAGGCTATTTAAAACAAAACGGTGTAAAGGCTGTCAAGGCAAAGATTTAGCCATGATAGGAACCACAGAATGGATTTGGTTAGATCAACAAACAAGTGGTTACTAACTGAAATTCTCATTTTGCTAATAAAAACTCCAACTTTATGGAAATTAAATTTCGGTAACACAATGCAGAGCTAAAGACCTATATTGTTTCGAATTCACTGATCAATACTTAGTTTTTACCATTAAATGAACAAATGGAGCTTATTTACAGAGAACAGTGTCAGATATTAAGTCAACTAAAAGGAGTTCCTTAAGCATGTAATATTCTTTATAATGGATAATTTGAAGCTTATTCCCATAATTTTAATGGCTATTGAGTCCCTCAACATTCAGAAGGGAAAAAAAAGGGATTTAAAGTAGTTTCGTGTCGCCAACTTCACCTTTTCAAGTCTGAGGGTGCATTGCTTATGTGCTGAGGGTTTGTGCACTTACAAAAAATACTACAACAAACACCTATTATTTTGTCATGTTCAGTGTTTTAGGGGCATGTGGCTTCTTTGCTTGTTTGTTCCTCTGTTTAAACACAGCACTGAGTTGACACAAATACTAATATTCTCCTTTCAGTAAATATTTCTGTATGTTTCTGTTAGTTTCTAATATTTATAAAGCTTCTAGAAAACACAAATAGGACTTTCGACTATAAAGCTTCCTGGTAAGAGTAGAGCCCAAGTGACTTTAAACTATATTGTAAGTATGCTCTATAGGTGACTTCAAATTGGGTAGCTGGCACAGTTTTAAACGATGTATAAAGTCACCTGTACTAGAGGCTCACCAGGAAGCAGCTGGTCAGGAAGGCTGCTATTACCATGAGGTAATAGCCTTCCTGACCTACAAAATGAGGTGCAGCAAGATCTTATGCTCAGTCAGATACTATAAAATTCTCAGCAATGCCACTTACTACTCCTCGACTGGCTCATCCTGGCCTTTAGAATTCATTTTCCCCTCTTTGACCCTCATTCGCAAGTCTCATGAACAACACTACTTAAAAAACCCACAGGATGGGGAAGGACAGATCATGCAGGGAAAAAGGTGAAACTGCAGAACCTGGCTTTAAACTGGTTCCTGCTGCACCCCAAACTGAGTGTCACAATATCCTTTAATTCCAGCCTGGTATCTGGGTGTCACCTCCTCCAACCCCTCTACTCCTTGTCACCACACCTGCTCTCTACTAAGTGATATTAATAAGCCACTTCTTATTTATACCTTTATATAATAAATGTCTTGGCTATCTATTATAATGAAAGAACATATTTAAGCCCAGTTTACTCAAAGATGCATGTCATGGAAAGAGACACTACCACTGTGTCATCAGTTTGCGTGCAGTCAGCCAGAACGCAGCCACAGCCACCTTCACCCAGTCTAACCCCTCCAGCTCCAGAGGGAACACCAGGGCTCTCCTACCCTTCTCTGTGCCCTTCTGCCTCATCTTTACACTTCTTCAGGTGAACAAAGTGCTGCACAGCAAACAGAGTACAGCAACAAGCCTCAAAAGAGCACAGGTTCACCTTACATAAGCTGTGGTGTTATGACATCTTGCTGTTAAACTGAGCCATCCCACCATCAGCCCCCATCCTTACATACATCAAATTCATGTGGCCACACACCTACAAACTCAGGGATCAAAGGAACTTAACCATCTTTCTTCCCAGAAGATTCGCATAAAGCTAAATTAACTCACCCACAAGCCACATGATGACCAGATCTAGCACAGCCAAAGACTTGAGAAACATGAAGTCATGGAAATGCCCCCCTCTATGGCAGCTGTAACTTAAAATTGGCTTAATGGCATCACCGGCTGAATGTATAAAGGAAAGAAATATTTGGGAAAGAGGGGGTGAAATCAGAGTGCACACTTCCTGGAGCAGTGCCTCAAAGGCATCTTTCCATGACAATAATAAACTATGACAGACAAGATCCCATCAGCATGTGAAAACATGAGTATACGTTCTGACTTTCTCAGGTATCAGGACTAAAGTAATAGTTTTGGAAGCTTCCTACTACACATTCAACAGGATCTGTGTTGCAGAAGGAAGAGTAGGGATTTCACCAAAACAGATGTTAATGTAAAGCAAAGCTGACAACTTGGTGACATATCCAACTCGCAAGAGGTTAGATGAATAGTCTCCCAACTGAAGGGGTCATACAAAAACATCATAAAGACTCCAGAGCAAGATGCAACTAACTAGGCAGCAGAATTGCAGTTCTCTGCATGTTAATTCAAATATTGTCAATTTATGTGCAAAAGAATAAACTCTTTTCAACTCACTTATATTAACGGCATTTCAGAAAGAGGAGACAGACTACAGTACTAAGTATTAAACAGGTTAACTCTCCCAGATGTCCAACACAAGGTCATGGGTCCTTCAAGAGCCTTGCTTAACAGTTACCACCTCGTCTCACACACCTCCAAAAAGGGCTAGCTAAAGACTTTCCCCTTTCCAGAGTCCTGCTGTCCACAGGCACAACCACCCCACAGACCATTATTTAACCAAAAGATCTCAGCTCTTCAATAATGAAATAGATAGTTCCATAAAAGTGTCACCTCACAACCAGGAGTGGAACAAATAGTCAGAAAAGCAAAACAAACACCAGAAAATATTTCACTAAAGACAGGAAACAGAACAGAAATCATTACTAAGAGCTGTATAAATCCCCTCAGATACCCTGAGCAATGTAGAACTGGAGCAGCAAGAGAAGGCTGGAAAAGGATGAAAAGATGACATGGAATGGTACCTTCACAGCAGGTGGCTACAACTGGACTTTTCTGACTAGAAAACGAATAGTTGAGAAAGGGTGGAAAAATGCTGTGTGACAGGAAGAAGGTAAACTGAGAAAAATTACTAATCATCTTTTAATAAAAGAGCTATGACATATTAAATAAAACCAGTAATTTCAAAAAACAAAGGACCATTGCTTTTTCCCATAACATATGGATTCCTTGTCACAAAGTGAAGCAGACAATAAATACAACACAAGCTGAAGATGTTACTAGGGACAATCATGGTTACAAGAACTGTTACTGTGGGCAGACAGTACTTGGAGGAAGTCACTCACTCTACCAAAATCCCTCTCCCTCGAGTGTCCACCATCAGAGGCTGCATACAGGGCTAGTAAGAGTTCTGCCTCAATCCTGGGCAAATTTCTTAACCCACCCCCCCTTTTGTTTTATTTTAGTTATCTCAAATGGATCTTAAGTAAGGGCAGGACATCTGCCTGTTTACACACCACTTACATTAACTATGAAACTGATCAATCAGTGTTCCGATTTCTCAAACAAAGGGATCTAAACAAGCCTCCTGGGGTAGTGTTCTGGGTGCTTTCAATTCCATCTGAAACAGCTAAGTGCCGCTTTGAAAATGTATATAAATATTTTGTAATTATAATACTGCAAAAGACAGAAAACATAGAAAGATGAGTGATGGCTGAACCAACAGTGCCATAGAAGAAGATGAATATATAAAAGAAAGAAATAGTTGGAGGGAGGGGATGAAAGAGATAAAATAACTTCACTTTTAATTCTTCTCATCTTCTATATCATTTGTCAATATATTTTAACAGCTTGATGGAAAAAAAAATGCTATTGAGAAGTCTCTTATACATACACACCTACCTGCACAAGTGTTTCTTGTATATCACATGCAAATGGTAGCACATTCAAGGATAAAATCTCACCGAAACAACTTTTGCTGTTCTGACAGCAAAGGGCTAATTTGAGTTAAATTACCAAAATAGTATTTTAAAACATTTTCAAAAAGCCCTTCATTTCATCTACTATACGATTACAAGTAAATAAAAAATATTTATTAAAATTCTTGTCTATTTCTCTGTAAGTATATTTAATTACAAAAATCCTTATAAAACAAATAACACCATCTACCTTATAATACCCAATTTCTGTGTTACATTCTCTCCCAAAGAATGTAACAGTTTTTATTGGGGGGGGGGAGGAGGGAGGGAGGGAAAGGATGGAGGGAGAGGAGGGAGAGTGTGCTGTGTAGATTAATACAAAAACATTTACTCTTGTGCCTTTTCATCTGTGACACCATAACTACTTTGCATGAGAAAGTGTGAGGAATAACTACTCTAATAAAGGACTTGAAACTGTAAAATACACAGTCCTCCTTTTTATGCTTAACTGTCCTTGTGGTCTGAAATCTCACACTTTTAACATCCGGTAAACTGATAAGTTTCTAAAATTTTTATCCTCATATCTTTCATTTTGTATCAAAAAAAAAAAAGAAAATAAATAAATCACACAGTTGCACAGATACCATGAGAAGCAGGGTAAGGCACATTTCCATCAGTTAGCTGGCAAGCTGGCAATGTTCTTAAAAAATCTGAAATATTTTCTTTTTTTCTCTCAAAATCTGAAAACGTGCAAACTGCTATTTTATTTTATATATATATATATATAAGTTTAAACCGATCTAGTTGTGAAAACAAGCTGAACTTGTTCTTTATCAAACTGTAGGAGTTGCAGATGAAAGGAGGTGCTATATAAGGAATAGCTAGACTTCAACAGAGAATGTGCTGCCAAAACATTTTGGCCTAGATTCTGACAGGCACTCACCCAAGTTGAAGGGTCATGGAAAGCAGCGGTGTAAAGAAACAATCTACAGAGACCAGAAAACACTACACTGTGGTTTACAGCTTGGGGAGGGGGGAAGCAGAGAAAAAGCTGCTTGGGGGTTGGGTTTGGTTTTTTTTTTACCATTCAAGATCTGTGGGGAAACATAAAATATAATCTGTTTCAACTGTGTGCAAAGAAGGTGGAGATGATACACAAGCACAGTCTTTAAGAGGGCAACTAATTACAAGATGTATCTTGTTTCTTTTCCTAACTTGCTGATGATCCTTCTGGTGCCTTCTCATTTGCTTTCATGGAATATGTTATGAGGAAGAAGAGATAACCGTCTCACACACGCTCCAGCAAAAGGCCAGCTTTCATGCTCTGTAATTTGATTAAACCCTTAATAAACACATCAAAATTTTTATGAAGAAACTCCGGACCTTACCAACGTTCACATTCAGGAGTGGTACAAAGCATAATCAAAAGGAAATATAAATCAAATTACAGTGAGAGAAAGATTTGTGAAAGGTCCAGACTGAATTAACAGCTTTATTAACAGCAAAGTATTTTTAATTCTTACAATAAGATTACTAATAAAAGAGAAGCTTGAAATGGGCTAGATTCAGTTTAACATGGAAAAGTACAAGTCATTATATTAGGGTGAGGAGGGGGGAAAGGCAGTCAAAGGAAAATGCCTGAAAAACAGTACTGATAAACAGAGGAGATGACTATGAAGAAAACAGATGCTCCTGTGTGCACCAAACACAGAAATAAATCATTGTAGGCTAAAGAGAGGCCTTAGATGGAACAGACACGTAAGCCGCAACACACACGTCAGGGACTGGTTTAGAATAACCAACAAAAACAAATTTTGTGGCACTTGTCAAATCCAGAGCCTTCAAATCAAGATTAACCATAAGGGGCATAGCTCTACATGTGAAAACTGAACATATTTCCCAGCACCATACCTTAAACTGAGTACACTGAAAGCACCAGCTACTAACAAATATATTTCTCCAAACATTCAAGAAAGTCTGAGCAAGTCTCTAATTAATAAGCCTCTGACCGGTGCAACGTGTTTTCTGATGCTTAGCAATAGAAACTAAAGTCTCTAGCTGCTGACATGCAAGACACACACACACAAAAAAATTAATCTCATGTTTCCTAGATACAATTGTTCAACTCCTTGACGAGCTTCACCTACTCTAGTCAGAAGGACACTGAACATTCTTTTCCACTTACCTAACACATACCACACAGTACCAACCTGGCTTCTTGTACTTGCAACTCCAGCAAGGGCTGCGTGACACATTTTCAGCACAAAATACCATGAAACACATAAGTTATCAGAACTTCCTACTCTTCTTATGCCAGTGAACGAGCTCGTAAGAAATATTTACGTAAGAGTCGCCTTTGGTGTTAACGCTAGCCTGACAAGTTACAGCAACACAAAAATCATTGGTCTGACTTTAGTACGGTTTTGAATGAAAGATGTTGTGCTTGGGCATATTTTATTTTGGCTATTCCTATAACATACCAGCGGTATGTATAGTGTACTTCCCTTCCCTTGGTAAAAGGCTTGCAGGTACTCAACGTAATTTTACAATTCTCATACGCAGACATTAAGCGATACACACCAAAGTCAGCCATAAAGGAGCGATGTAATCTGCTCAGACCAACACAATTTCTCTTACTGCTTCAGCGTATTTCTTAATCGACGACATATTTTGAATGTCTCAATTAAAAACTAATTTACAGGAGAACTGAGGGTAGGAAAAGGGGAGAAAAGCCTCCTAACTACACATCAGTCCTTATGAAAACCATGCTTCCAAGTCTCTCAAGTGTAGATACTTTTATTAACAGCAGTTTTCAACTCGGTTATCCTACAATAAAGGCTTTGAACACGCGCAGTGCAATTGCAAATGCGATTTTTTCAAATAACAGAGAGCCTGAAATCTACTTCAGCTAGCCCTTCGAGTAATACTTCATACCAGAAACAAGAACACGTTCATGATACAGCTTCACCACAAACGAAGGACGCTCTATAAACTACAGTGGAGGGGTGGAGGGGTGTCAGGGTCCGTAACACGAGCCCCCACTGCTCCGCCCGCTCCCCACCTCCCGGAGCGACCGCCCGCCCCAGCCCCGCCGGGAGCTTTGCCCCAAGGCTCCCCAGGGGCTAACAACTCACCGCCGCACCGACCGCAGGTCCCACCGCCCGGCCCCGAGGGCTTTTATTCTGCAAAACCCCACGGCGTGGGGCGGGGGTGAAAGGAAAGGAAGGGGTGAGGAATTCGCAGGTTTTAAACAAAACAGACGCCAGCCTCACAAGCTGCCTTCCCTTCCCTTTCTCGCCCATCACTCTTTATGTAGGGGGGGTGGAAATCCCGGCAGCTGCCAGCGGTCCGGGCCGCGCCTCCCTACCCCACGCCGCGGGGCTCGGCGCCGCGCCCCGGTCTGTACGGGAAGCGGACGGGGCATCCCGAGGGCTGCGCTCCCCGCTCCAGGCAGGAAAGCTCCGGGAAAAGTTTGAGCGAAGAAAAGGGCGGCAGCGGAGCCTGCCCCGCCGGCAGCACCGACGCCACCGGGGAAGCTGGCCTGCGGGGAGAACGAGGAGGAAGGGAGGAAGGAGAGTTTGTGAGGCGGCCGAAGCCCGCGCCCTGCCCGCCCCTGCGAGATCCGTGCCGGCAGCCGTGGACACACATGGGTCACCCTCCCCGCCACAGAGGGGCGGCTGGGGGGTGCTGAGGAGGGGGACGCCAGCTCCACCACCTCTCTTAGGGGCGAAAGCCCGGTCCCGGCGCGGTGCCACCCGCTCTCTCCTCTTCGCGAGCACCCCAGGCGAGGCGCGACCCTGCCCGCCCTCACCTGAGGACCGTGCGACAACTCACTCACCTGCAGAGAGCTGGGCCCTGGCTGCTCCGAGCAGGGCTGGCGAGCAGCCGGCCAGCAGGGCGAGCACCGCCAGCAGCGGCAGCGAGGCGGCGGCGCCAGCCCCCCTGCCCATGCCGACTTGCCGAGAAGTTTCCGAAAGAGGCCGGGGCTGCTCCAGCCCTCGGCGGCGGCAGCGGGAGGAGCTCACCTTGCCCGCCCCTCCTGCCCCGGCCCCTCGACGGGAGACCCCTGCGCCGAGAGGCGCCCGCTGGCCCCTGGGCCGCCCGCTGGGGCAGCCGTCTGCAGCGCGGCGGCAGCGGCACCAGCGCTTCCCGTACTCCGGAGTTACTTTGCTGCTGGGAGAGCAGGGAAGGGAGGGAGGGAGGAGCCGAGCGGGTACGTCCAACCCCCGCTCCCCGGCACTTGGCAGCGAGAGTGTGGGACTCCGGCCCGCGGCCCCGCACGGGCGCAGCGACGCACGGCAGCGCCTCCTGCTGCAGGCGCGGGGGTCAGCACCGCCTCGGAGCGGCACGGCTCGGCTCGCTTCCGCGCGGCGGAGCTCAGCTCTCCTCCCTTCCCTCCGGCGTGGCACAGCCTGGTTCAACGAGAAGCGGCTCAACGCGGCTCGGAGCAGCGCGTCCCGGCTTGTTCCCCCCCGCGAGGAGGGGAACCTGGACCCCTGGAGGAGAAGGAGGCGGCGAAGAGAGGCGAAAGGGAGAAAGCATTGGCCGAGGCGGGCGAGTGGGTGGGTGGGGAAGCCGGGGTCGGGAGCGGTGGGGCCCGGGGGCTGTTTGTCTGGCCGCTTCGGGTGGCTTTGCCGGGTGGGCCTGCCGGTGTAAACGCGTTATGGACCGGGTGGCGAGCTTTGCGTTGTCATCGTGCATCAAGCAGCCCGGCTGTATCTTCGAGGCAGGGTTTGTGGGGCTTTATTTTCTTTGCTCCCCTTGCTTTCTTTTGGCAACTCTTGTCTGGCTTGTGGTGCCAGCAGAGGCTCATTGCTCGGAATTGAACTGGTAATAAACGGTATTGCCCTTAATGCTATCATTTCCACATGTAATAAAAGACCAACCCTTCAGACAGGTCTGTACGCAGCTATACGACACCGACACCCGTGAGTTGTGAAGCAGGATCTTCTCGACATAACCAGGCTCCAGGTATGCCATATAATACAGGCCTTTTTCTGTGTCTCCAAAAGCACTGCAGGTCCATATGTTTCCAGGGCTTAGAACCCTAAAAAGCATTTGGTATGACAGATAAGTCACGAGTGCTGGAATTTCTGTTTAAGCAAGAATAATTTCCTCCAAATTTTTTAACCCGTGTTTTATTAGGTTTTTCTTTTTTGCATGGCAACTTGTAATTAGAGATGTTGTATAATGTTTGCAACAGAACCTGAAACCACTGGAAACTCACAGGTTTTATTGCAAACTCGAAATTCAATCTGGGTTCATCAAAGGTTTGCTGTGATTCAAAATCCTTTCCAGCCAGTGTCTGGCAATTGATAGGTTTACCTCTAAACCCCTCAAAGCCTTGTGTTTTCACAGCAAAAATGTGAAGCAGGACAATTTGCTCTGTTATACAAACTTAACCCGTACTTCACACACACATCCCAAAAAATAATCAAAACAACCACACACACACGTAAAAAAAAGGAAATAAAATGAAAAAGCTCTACTCCCGGACACCTCTGTACTTCATTTGGGTGGAGTGGCTGAAAAACAACTCCTATGCTTACTGTGAACTATGAATTGATGTGCCTCAGTGAACACTGGCTCTTTGTTTGAACTTCGAGAAGGATGGGGGCTGTGTGAGGTGGATCTCACAGCACCTGGTGTTTCAGGAAAGATGGATCATGTTCTGGGTTCAAGTAAACATGAGAAATTCTTCTGAGCAAGGTGAAGGAAAGAAGTGTGCCAGCCTGGCTTCTGATGTGTTAGGCTGCATTGCCATTTCTGCTGCTATTTGGAAACTCGTACAGAGAAAGATGAACCAAGTCATCTTGGTGGAAGGGTGGAGGGTACGCAGGTATTTGATGCTGTTGCGCATGCTGGGAGCTGTAGAACACTAAGAATTACTCCAAGCCAGATAAGTAGTGAATGAATGGTTTAGAAAGGCAAGGGAGAGGAGGATCAATGCTTGCTTTCCGTTAAGGGATCATCTTCTATGAGGAAGGACTGCCTCCATGGCAGTCTTGCAGGTACCTCCCATGGTCAGCACTGCAGTTTGCCTTATCCAGAGTGTGAGAGAGACTATTAGGTGATGGTGGATATGCAGCACCTGGTTGCCGCTCCATTTCTCTGCTGCAAGGTGATGGGTCCCACTGACCTACAGTCACCTGTGCTCTCTCCAGACAGTTTCTGCATCTTCCAGTGGGAGTCTCCAGGGATTTCATCCTTTCCTGTTACTCACATTCCTGTTAAAAAGCAGCAGAGTTATTTTTTTGTTGCTATTCTTTCCTTGACTGGAGAGTTTGAGCTTGAGAGGTATGGACAAGATGCACGCATGATCCCACTTTTCTTTCAGGTATGAAACTATTACGTGTAATTCACTCTATGTGTCCTACTGTGCTTAGCATCCTGAGAAATACTTAAACTTACCTATCAGGCTTGACATAATTTTTATGTTATATGACATGAATGGATTTTTTTTTTGTTCCAGTTTTTACATTTTTAGAGCTCTAAATGTTTTACAGTCTTTTGCATTTTCAATTAAGAGTAAAATGTATTTATATTACCTTTTGCACATCCTTTTAAAAACTGAACTAACAACTTGTGCACTAACAGTAAGCCAAATATAACAGCAGAAGGACAGAGACATGCCACAGTATGGTCTTTCCCTTCACCCTTCAGGGTATTTGAAACTTCAGGAAGGTACAGTCTTTATCTTGATAATTATAACCTCTAAATAAAGTGTCAAATAAATCTCTGCCAAATTCATGACATTTTGGTTCTGAAACTGCCTCAACCCTCTTTGCATTCACTGTTAAAACTTTCCCATTATACTTCTGGGTGTTGCTAAGCCCATCATAACACATTTTTTTAACACAGGCTATCATTTAATTTTGTTCATAATGACTGACAGCTGTCTAGAGTAATATATAATCTCGTAGTAAAATATCTTAAACTAGCAATATTCCAATGCTATATGGTAGAATTCATATCTAACATGGTATTTGAACAGTATGTAAAATGTAGCAAAATACATATTCCTAACCAGCAAAAATATTTACCATTTTGTTTGTTTGTTTGGGGTTTGTTTCCCCCCCCCCCCCCAGGGATTTGTAACTGTTCTCCTCATGCACAAAAGGATTTTGAGAGATTTAAATAATTTTTTTCTAACCAAGAGGTCAGATAGTCAAGAATTCTCATTATTCTTCCACTCCAACCCAACTTTTCACCCCTCTACACTTTTGCTTCCTGTGTGAAAATCTACTCACTTATTTTACAAGCCTTAGTAAGATCCAAGCCCGTGAAGATCGGGCTATTCAAGGTTGTAGATCCTAAAGAAAATTGAGAATTCTATGGGTTCAGATTTTCTTGGTATTACCCAATAATACTCAGGCAGTGCCTTCATTGTATTTTGACTTCTGTGAAAAAAAAAATCTCTGTAAAATGTACTACAAATTTTGATTAAATGTTTTATTTTATTGCCTAGTGTTCACAGAAGCATTTATAGAGCATAGTTTCACAGAGAACCAGTGGCCAATGCTTTCATCATAACAAGCCATGGACAGGTAGACTGGAGAGGAGACAATGCTGAGAGTCTTATCAATGCCTTTGAATGGTCTTCGTTCATACAGCTGCTTTTCAGACGCAAGTGTAAGGTATCCTAAAAAGGATGGAGTTACACTGCTGCATATCATGTGTGCACAAGCAGACTGGGCTAATAGCTTCCAAATATGAGCATCTTGCATTCACCCAGCTACTTGTGGCACATGGGGCAAACAGTCTGGCAATTGCCCTCCGCCTGTTGATCCACAGGGCCAACTCTGCAGCTCACGATCTCCAGCCCTCCTGTCATAAGAGCTAATGACAGGTTTGGGTGTTTATAGAGAGCCATGTGGCATTTCCCATCCTGAGTCTCCTGCTCTTACTTGACTACCTTTCTCAGCAATGTTCACTTTTCAGCTAGAACTTCCTGTTCTTTAACCAGAGATAGGGTAAGACTTTAGTCTGCTTGTCATTTCTGCAGTTTTGATAAAATAGCCTGTGATTTTTAAAGAGGAGCTCATTCCTATTATTGACCAAATCCCGTTTTATTTTTTTCTTTGATCAGACAAAATAGTTGACAACTGAAATATAGCATGGGAATAGCCTTCAAGGAGTGAAGCATGGCCTTGTCCTGAAATAAATTGTTTTACAGAATTTCATCCTTCAGAATTACGTTGTACTGTGCATTCCTTATGCCAGGTTCCAGTCCAGAAAGAAACTGGTCTCTGAGTTTGCCTAAGCATCAATGAAACTTTTCTGTAAAAATCTCCATGACAAGAGGCTTGTTCTGTAAGACACTATTTGGCTAAATGGTGTCTTACCGGGGGTGTTGGTTTATGAAAAGGCTCAACCAGTAGTGAGTGCTTGCAGCCTAGAAAGCCAACTGTATGCTGGGCTGTATCAAAAGGATCATTGCCAGCAGGTCAAGGGAGATGATTCTCCCCCTCTACTCTGCTCTCCTGAGACCCCCACCTGGAATACTGTGTTCAGCTTTTGGAACCCCAACACAAGAAGGATGTTGACCTGTTGGTGTGAGTCCAGAGAAGGGCCACTGAGATGATCAGGGGGCTGGAGCACCTCTTCTGTGAAAACAGACTGAGAGAGCTGGGGCTGTTCAGCTGGAGAGGAGAGGGCTCTGGAGAGACCTTAGAGAAATCTTTTAGTACCTAAAGGCAAGAAAAAGTACCTAAAAATATGAAATCTGGAAAGAGACTTTTGACAAAGGCATGTAGTGATAGGACAAGGGGGATAGTTTTAAACTGAGAGAGGGTAGGTTTAGACATTAGGAAGAAATTCCTTATTGTGAGGGTGGTGAGACACTGGCACAGGTTGCTCAGAGAAGCTGTGGCTGCCCAATCCTGGAAGTGCTCAAGGCCATGTTGAATGGGACTTTGAGCAGCCTGGTCTAGTGGAAGGTGTCCCTGCCCATGGCAGGTGATTGGCACTGGCTGATCTTTAAGGTTCTTTACAACCCAAAATATTCTATGGCTCTGTGATAAAGAGCAGAATGTCTTTTGGAAGCAGCTAGTAGGTAAAGCAGATTATATCTATGGGTGATTATGAATGCATTAAACTCCTCAGAGCTATTTAGTTTTAAACAAGTTCTTGCAACGCATATTCTGTATGTATGGGTTTAAGCAAATACATCTTTACACATTACCTAGAAGCCTTTTACTAGTTATTTTCTACACTCATGCCATTTGTCACAGTTTTGTGCTTGTATTCCTCATTAGAAATGTAGGAAGAAACATCATTTTTTTGAAACTGGGAAAGATACTAGCAAGATGTAAGAAGTTTCTGAGGACTTGCAGAGGTACATTGCATTCCTATACCGATTAGCCAAATCTTTTTAGATTATTATGCTTGTACCTGCTGCTTGCAACAGTTTGAAAGCATGTGGAGCTTTAAAGTCCACAACACTAAAGCTGAGCTTGAACTCAATTGAAGGTTTTTGTTCAGGATTTGGAACAGCTCCAAAAGGGCACTCAATATGCCCTTCAAAGATTCATAAGAAACTGGGAAAAAAATGGACAGATGGCCTTAGGGGGTATGTTGCCACTGAAATACAGCAGAGAAATTGATCCAAAGTGGAGAATGGTTGAATCAGATGAGGTCTTGCAGGTGTTAATCTGATGTGATGAAAACTAGAAACTGATAGAAAAGGGATCATAAAAGGATAATATATAGATGGGCCATCTAGAGAAATCATTTTAGCTGTGGCTTTCTGGGCTAAATAGTTTGCTGTGATCAGTAGGATAAATCAAATAATATTGCCTCTGTTCCCTTACTAGGTAAATCTGCATATAATTGTGGCTTAATTTGGTAAATATGCACATTTAAAATTCAGAGAGTAGGATGTTTGTAAAAAATTAATGGATGAAGAACAAATTGAAAGCAAAATCAATATTGTCCAAAATCACATTGCACTTTTCATCTAGCTTTTACCTGGTCTTAGTGTGTTGCGATTGGCACAAGCAACATGGCGATATTTTGTACACAAAAAGAAATATAGAGTTGGGTAATTTCCTCCTAAGAACCTTTAAAGAGCAACAGTTTGTGAACATTGTCAAATGATAGGCCTGGAAACACTTAAATATCTCTTTCCTTGGGTTTTTTTACAAGGTTTAAGTAATTCAGAGGTAGCAGAGGAGACATCTCATACAAAACAGTCATCAGAAATGCATTTGTAAATGTCAAACTCTGGCCTCATTACTGACAAAAAATTCTATTACTTTATTTGAATGGTGTGATCCATCTAGGAAGAGTAATGACATGCAACTTGTCCATAGCCTCAAGACCTTTCACAGTGCTGATATGTCCAGTTGTACTACATCCAATGATCAGTTTATTAAGGGGCCTTGGAGCCAAGTTAATTATTTAGAAGTACAATAAATTGAGAATTCAGTCTTCCCTCACTTAATGGAAGTTGCATTCTTGATGTTATCGTTATATCCTCAATACCATGCATTGCTGAACTCTTATCTGAAAGAAGACTTATTTAAGAAAACCTTGAAGTGAAATAAATACAGCTTCTAAATCAAAAATTACTTTTAAGTAACAGAGCTCTGTAGTGTTTAGCAGGTCTGTGGGGATCAGTAGTAATTTTGTTTTACTTAATGCAGGCATAAATGTCCAATATAGGTTACTGCAAAGCCTGTTACTGAAATTAAAAAGAACCTAGGGTTGGCTTGGGGAAAGCAATTGCTCTTCCGGTAATAATTGTTGGTGTTACGGTGGTGTACTCAAAACTTTTATGAGATCCAAATTCTTACATGTTTCTGTCTCTTCTTGTTAATTGGGAATTGATACATATGAGGGCAACTGATGAGACTGCCTGAATATAAAATGATCTAATGAAAACAACACAGAGCATAAACAAGCACAAGAAAGTGACAATATAAAAAACATTACCCATTTCTCCTGCACATTTATACATTAGAAAGGAATATATTCATGTTCTTGCTGTTAACCAAGAGATGACTATGATTTGAATAAGAAAGAGGCTCAAGAAGCCCAGTATATGATTCAACCTTACCTTCACAAATTTTAATGATAGCCAGGAATGAAAATTGAAATCCGCAATCAATCTGGCCATACTCAAGGGAACAAGAATATGATTAAAGACATTTTTAGTTCAGCATTATGCACACATTTATTTTTGCAATCTCACTGGCTACCAACTGAAAGCAAAACTGGGACCCAGCTGTGTGCACTTCATACCTATGGCTATGCTGCTGGTCATTGATAACCCACCTGAAAAGGAAAGGTTACATCTGGCAGGGGTTTTCTGGGACAGGTGTTTTCTGGCATTACCTGGATAAGGGCAGGGAAAGATGCTAAGCAAAATATAGTCCTCTCTTCTTCAGCCTACAATGTAAATTTGTGAGCTGTGTCAGGGATATATGACCTCTCAAAGAAGGAGTAATGTATATTGAATTATTTCTTCATCTTATATAAAACCAAGGAAATGTTAATGCTCTGAAGATAATTCTGCAGAAACAATTGCTGAAAATTCATGGGTGCCATCCACTCTGTACTTTTAGGCAGATTTCATCCCTGAGGGAAATTAATGGAGTGACATTAATACATACTCAGCAGACTCACAAGTCACAACTGACATCTGCTATAGTGATTGCTCGTGTCATTCCACAAAGGCTTTCTCTATTAGAACAGTCTTTCATAAGCTGCTACCAAACCTTTCTTCCAACATGGAAAATCTCATCAGATAAATCTTACAGACTCATAAAGACTTTGTCTCTGGGGTCTAACAGCTATTTTCTGGTTGTGCTTAGAATATTACTGCCTCACTTCTGTGTACCTTAACTTTAAGTTTTCAGTGTGACTTTCAGATACCTATCATAAAGCCCCAAATTTCCTCTTTTATGTTCCTCCATTTCAGAGCTGAAGTACTCTCTTCAGTTCCCAATTTTTAAAATAGGCTGCTAAAATGGAAAAGGCTACCTTCTCCCAGAATAGATGTGTATATATCTTATCCAAAGTAGGTTTACTTCTGCCCAAAGAGCTTGTCGGCAGTTGAATTATCGTTCTCTCTCTGCTGGATGGCAAATGACTCACTCTGAATTACTGTATGTCAGGATGCTGGCACCATGTTTAAAGTTTTTAGATCTAAATTTAAAACTTTCATATATCCATTTCTTAGATCCAGTTTAAGTTGTGCAATACCTGGATTATGTCTTCTTTCTCTAGAATATGTCTTCTTTCTCTAAAATAATTTTATATGAACAAATCAGAAAAGTTGGAGGAAACAGCAGTGTCAAAGACAATGCTATCTGAGACAGGATACTGTAACACATTTAGTAGTAATTTTATTGGAGTCTGAAAAGTGTTGAAAAGTAAAATCTCTGTAGAGCAGAATTAGTGGGGTTTACCTGAAAACTTGTTGTAGAATTTGTGGTTTCTTGAAAAAAAGGTTCACACATTTATGCAAGAAGGATGTTTTTTATCTGGCCTGATTGTTCATTTTAGTTCTAAAAATAGATCTTCACTTGCAGGACCAATAGATCTTTTCTTGCAGGAGCAAGCAAAATGTCTTTACACTTCATGTAGAATAATCTGGCAGCTTTTATAATGAACTTGGTTGCTTTTTTTCCCTCTCTATGTACTGGGGTGTTTCTTTATTGTCATGGCTACGCTCACTCAGTTGAGCTGTATTGCTGTCCATTTTATCTCAACAATGACCGACTAGGGAACAGAAGAACAGTTCAAAAATAATATGGTAAATGCAATGCCAATCTTCTTCAGCTGTGAAAAATACATTGTAGTAAATTACCATCCTTTTATTGCTGTAAATAAGCCCATATCCTTTGTTTTGCCTGACTCCTTCCAAATGCCACTTCCTTCAAACAAATCACAGTCCTCAGTTTCTCATCAATATTTGCTTGCAGGCTAAAATTGTTTGTGGATCTTCCTTTAGCCTGCAAAAAAGTAGTTTCTTCAGGTTCAGTAACTGAATCGGTACATTTTGCTGTTGCACTCTGCATTATCCCATCCTGTTCTTGAAATGCTATCTCTTCTGCATAGGGGCATTTCAGATACAAACAGGAACCCTGCATCTTTATTGTACTGATAGCAGCAGTAGCACTGATGAAGTTGGCAAGGTGATGTTCCTGTCTAAAAGACTGGCCCTTTTTCACCTCAAGTTTGGGTTTGGTAGCTTTTTATCTTCCTAAGTCAAAAATGCCCCAGGAGACCTGAGGCAATCTGTAGGATCTCAGCCTATTTTTCCCCCATGTTCCGGTCTATTCCTCTCCCTTCTTGGTTGTTCATTCTCTGGAGAAGAAGGACAGGGTTCTCTTCTAGGCTCAGACAACTTAAGGAGGTGTTTAAGAATGAATCTGTCCCAAAAAGTCTACCATAGTAACTTGCAGTGGACCTGAATTTGAGTCTTTCAAATTCAGCAAGATTTTGATCTCCAGGAAATTCCAAAATGCTTTTAGGTTCTGTTCACAATAATTTGGCACATTTGTCTAATTTTTGGTGCCCAAAATAGAGGCAGTAGCTAGCTTTTTTTTCCTCCTCACACTGCTCACCTGAGTGCCAGAGCTTAATGACTGTAGACTATGTGAAACCAGTATAATGATAGCAACAGGGACAACACCGCTAAAGTAACAGTATCGTTAGTTCATCTTTGCAGAGGATATGATAGACAATGATGAAGCAAAAGAAGAAAACTATGAATACAAGTGATTGTCTTGGAGAAAATCACTAGTTTATTCAGCAGGAAGAAAAAGACAATTATCAAAACCCCTGCAGTTTCTGCAGATGAAGGGTTAAGATTCTGATGAACTCCATCTAACTACAGGTTTTATTTAGACTTCGGGTCTATTATTTGGTTATTTTCTTTATATAATCGACTAGGCCCCAGTCCAGCAACACTGGCTGTCCATGTGGTACTGTGAATAGTCCCTCTGATATCAGCGCCTCATTCATTTAATGGCTTGCTAGATTGGGCCAGATCTTACAACTTTCTCCACACTCTTCTTTCTGAGGGTGTTTTCAAACAATTTGGATGAGAAAAATGTATATTAAAACACCCAAACTTGTAAAAATACAAAGTGCCCCTAGATATTGCTGAGATTTCAAGATTTAGCTTTTAAAGGCACTAGAAGGGATGATTGTTTACTTTCTGTATAACATGGTCAGTAACAGTGTCATCCAACAATACCCTCTGTTAAGTGACCACAATTCTGCTCAACTAACCCAAAGGTCTGAAAAGATATTCAGTCTTTATTTTAGTACAGTCTAAGTCTTTAACCAACACTCTGCCTCATAATAGTTTTCAGTGACTAATCAACTTGATTTTGAAAATGTGTCAAGCTTTTGTTCCAGAAAGTGTTCTTGACAATATCTCTCTAAATTATTCTTTGCTTTTGCCTACACTAATTATTGTTTTATCTATATACTATAGGTCTCAGAGGAGATTGTCAGTAATAAAATTATTAAAAATATATTGTTAGCAAGCACTTAAGTTAGAATTAATTTTACTGTAATTTTTTAATCATCAACTGTCAGGGATTTGAGTCATGCCTGATTTACAATGAAATCTGCATTACTAACATCTGGAGAAGATGGGTTATTCTGTGATTCTGTGATTGACTTATACTAACAAAGAGTACTCCAACAAGTCCTTGGGATCACAGTGTGGAAGCCTACCTATCCAGTCATAAATTATAAGCAGTCTCATTAATTTTTTTTCAGGTTAGCCTATGAAGAGGGTTTTATAACCATGGTTGCTGTAAGGCAGGTAGAGTGCCTAGCAGCATGCACAGATTCCAGAGAGGTTTGTGATCTTCTCATCCTGCTGTGTTCAAAGTTTCCAGGATTGTCTTGAAGCGAATGTTTGATGGATAGCATACAGCGCTCTTCCAGCCGGCACTGTGAGTCATAGCATTGTATATTGTACAAGTTTATTCAACTTCCACAGACTAGCGTATCCCACACAGAGACCTAAGTGTTTCTTTTTCCTTTCTCTAAGGGCAAACTTTCTGATTCTACTTTATATTCTTTATCCACAGCTTGTGAAGTGGAATGGAGTTCCAAATGGGAAGATTGTGACTTGACTCTGCTTCTCTTTTTTTTTTTTTTTCACGTGAAGAAATAAGCTTTGATTAATGATGAGTTTCTGTTCACAGTGTTCTTTCTTTTAAAAGGCAAAACCTGTTCTCTGTATGTGTGGAAGATGACAGATTGACAGCCCTGGGAGACTGGAAGCCCTCTGTTTATCCCAAGTACAAGTACAGCACAACTAAGAAAAATGTAACTTTCTGTGAGCTATCCAGACAATGTATTTCAGCCCTGATCTACATGGCCAGGGAAACATTCAGGACACTAGTGGTTATTTTAGTTGTCTAGGCTATGTGGTTCTTTGCCTTTGCCAAAGCTACTCGCCACTGTGATGGCAGTTTCTGTGATCTGCATGTCTGAAAACTTCCACTTTCATTGAGCAGTCATTACATGGTAGTGACTTTCATTTAGGACTGATCTGGTCTGCATCTGAACTGTGTTTCATAGAGGAATGCCTTAATATCTTGTTTCCTATCACCTGAGCCTTCCAGCTGCTATGAGTGTCCTCTGTTTGAAAGGAAAAGAAAGAGAAGTTATATTTTGCATTTGTTTGACTGGGGAAAGGGCTCTTAGCTGATGATACACGAGGCTGATCGTATTCATTTCACCGCTTTGGCGCCTCTTTGAAACTGATGGGGATATGCCATGAGTGACGTATCATATTTTTGTGACTCTTCTTGCATGGCTATACATTTCTGTGAGTTCAGAAGAAATAGCTAGGGGAGCAGCCTGAGCATGTGACAGTGAATAACATATTGAGCGAGTGGTTATTTGCACACTGATTATTGCAAGAGATTTTCACAGATGTAGATTAGGAGGATTATAGATGGTAAAATGCTTTAGTACCATTTTAGGAAGTGATACACTGGAGATGTAAATGAGGAGATATTCTTAATGATCAGGTTTTTGGCACATTCCTGTTTCAAGGAAGCCAACACAGCATTCTGTGGTGGGGATAGGAAAAGGAGAGCGTTGGTTGGGCATATGGCTGTCTCAGGACAGCAGGCATCAGTGAGGGAGAAGATGAGATTGAGGTAGGAATACTCTTGTGATCAAAGAGAAATAGAAGGAAATAAGGAAGGAAAAAACTTGCAGAACAAAGGTGACCACAAAAACTCCCCAGGGTCTTTTTTCACATCCTATGCCTGGAATTTAGTAATCAGAGAGTGAGTTTAAAATGGTGCAACTGTGGTGAATTTTGATCAAGAATCTGCTCAAACAGCCCAAATGAAATGCACTAATTTTTCTCCTTCCCCCCCCCCTTCTGAAATGGAGGTTGCTTGTGGCAAGGAACTCAGCAGTTGCAGAAATTACTGAGGGGACATTTGGTCATTGTGAACATGTGATGAAGTGCTATGTTGTACTACTATGGTGGCAGTATATGATTAATATTGCAATTAATAACTCAAGTTCCTCTCCTGTGCACCCAGATACTGAGCTCTCTGAAATCTGATTCAAGACACTTTGCTGCAGTTGCAGTGTTCTAGGTACAATTCCGCTGTGCTTTTATAACACTGTAACTAATAATTAAACACTGTTCTATTCCCAAAGCCCCCAAATATTTTTTTTTCCCTGTTCTCTACAAATAAGATTTGCTTCAAAGGTGTGAATATTCTGTCCATGTCCATGAAGGTCTACCTAACACTGAACTCTTATTTCTATATTTCCACACTGAACTCTAGAGTATGACAGCAATTCCCTCCATCCTCCAAGACAAGAAGGGAACTCATACCCTGAAAAATTGAAAGACTTTTGGTCATTGAAGGTCATTTAGAAAATCATTCCACCCAGCTCTAGAATCTGCACAAGCCCAAACATTTCACATAGATGCCTAATGGAGAATTTTGACACTGCTTTCACATGCTGTAGGATTTTGAGAACATTAAGGAACTTCTTGGGAGCACATTTGTTTACTCATAAGAAATACAAATTCAAGGTAGATGGAGTTGGTTTTGATAAGTTTGCTGAGGGCTTAACTCATCAGATACTGCTGTTTTAATGGCTTCCTGTGAAATATGCCAGATACAGGCTGTGAGTTTGCTTTCCTACCAAACGGGTGAGGTTTTTTCCTCCCAGAGTGGCAGGAAGATATACAAATATCTTCATGCCTCATCTATGAGCATTGTGTCCTATCAGAAGAATCTCTTTTCCCAGTCACCAAGAAAAATATTTGCTGTTTGCACTTTCATGTGCTATCATGTGATAACAAGACTGTTATTTGGAAAAACTCTGTTGGTTTTCATTCTTGTAATTACAGTGACTACTTAGCTGTCTGTCGAAATGTTCTTTGATCCCCAAGGCCATTTTTGTATAAAGCCAAACTCAGTAACAAGTATTTTTATGTCTTACTTGAATTGCTATTAACATATGAAGTTCTTTTGCTATTTGTAAACTTTTCTATCGGTTCAGTTAAAATTTGAAACATAAATTTAGTTCAACTAGTGTCATCTGAAGTGTATGTACTTCATTTTTACATTTATTTTGTCAGCTATGCATCCCCCATACCATATGGTATAATACTCTCAAAGAGAAGCTAAATCTTTTCTGCACAGTAATTGTTTTCATTTCTATTAAAAGAGAAAGGCACAAATAATAGGTACAGTGAAGACATGCAATCTTTGGCATGTCACTAAATCCTTGATGTCTATTAAAACCCTACCTAAACTTGCAATTCGCTTGACAGAGCACGTAGGAAGGCCTTTCTCCATCTGCTGTTTTTGCTGATGAGATGCCAAATGGCTTTACAGATACTCTCACAGAAAAGGAAGGAAATGCAATTACAGGAATCATGCTCTTAAAAGCACCATTTGGGAAAGGAAAAGAAAAAAAAAAAGAAAAAAAGATGTGATTTTATATATACTAGATCAACTCAGAGAATGATTACAAATGATGTTCATTTACAATAAAGAAGAGTAATAACTGATCTTTTGTATATTGGTGTATATAAAAGATAGTGGTAGAAATGTCCATCATTCTCTGCTAATTCAGCTACCTTCTTGCCTTCAAACTTACTGTTTAGCGCAGAATAAAAAAAATAGCTTTTATCAAGTTTAGACAAATCTAGAACTAACTGGATTATATTATTTTAATGAGAGGGCCACTGCTTTAAATGCTGTGAAAATGTTAAATCTCAAGATCATCATAAATATTTGCCTCAACCTCATCTAGAGCAGCTTTATACAATGGCATTGTATTGTTAGATGCATGCATGCAGATGTGCTTTTAAAACAACAGCAAATTGTTACGAAAGACACACTACTTGTTTTGCTTGTTTGTAATGCACTGGTATGGAATTAAGGCATTTCCTTAGAGATTGAAATGATAATTATACCTTTTTTTATGGTAACATGTCTATAGCCAGTATCTGGAGACAAGCAGCTGACGTCTTTTGACATTTTTGTTGACTTTTTTGTTTGCTTTTACACAGAAGTAATCATGACAAACAGGGTTCAAGCAGTTTTGAAGTACAATCTTAAAAGCATCAAGCTGCTGAAAGAGTGTCTGAGAAACTAAAACTCTCATTGTGAACCAAAGGTGATACATTTCCTCTGTTCTCAAATACAGGTGTAAATTGAAACACAGTAAAACTAGCAAGAGCAAACAGGAAAAGAATTAAAACACTATGTCTTTGTTGTTTCATTATTTCCTTTACTACTGAGTGCAATCAATGCTTTACAACAGGGTTAATACGGTCTCTTAAAACATACTATTATTCTTTCAAAATAGCACAATAACTTTATTAGTTATGCTGTCTGCAGTCTTTCCAATGTGACAGGATTGTGTGGGTTTTCAGATTGTAAGTAATTTTCTTGATGCCCTCTGTTGGAGTATTTTCCACGACTGCTAACAATAGCAGCCAGCACCACACAGCTGCATGAAATTGGAGTGGTGGAAGTTCTAATTCTAATTGTTATAATTAATACAAAGAAAAAGATGTCCCACACTGAGTGACTTACTGTTTCTGCTTAGTAGTTACTGAATATTCAGATTCCACATCCTCCAGTCTTTTACTATTCAAGTGAGATTGTAGTGGGTGACTTGCTACTTCTTTCCAGCTTCAGTAACATTCAGGTGCACTGAAAGGTATTTTAAAACATAGCCTAGAGACTGATCTAGTAACCAGTTATTAGCATGCTTTCTTGTACCTTACCTTTGGAAAGCATCTGTTTTGTAAATAAATAAATGTGAGTAAGCATTGCCAGCCCTCACCCCCTCTTTATGCAGCAGTACCTCCTGCTTTTGATTTCAGATGATTTCTGTGAACACAAAGCAAGAATAGGGATTACTTCCTTTACAAAAGAATCAGGGTTGAGCAAGTTTAGAAATAATCCATGTGACCAGCTATACTACTATATCAAACACCTCAGTGGTCAGTGGCCAGACTCGGGGGTGGGGGAAGAATGCCAACAAGTTTATTAGCTTGATTTGAATTAAGAGATCTGAATATCCTAGTGACTCATTTCAGAGCAGTCTTAGGTCCCATGGCCCCTGAGCTATCATGCTAGGTGACTATGTCAACATCCTAATCCTGGGCAATTTTTTTTTAAATCTTGCTCAGGTCTCGAAATTCAACCCCCTGTACATCATTATCTCTGCCTATACTCCTGGAAGAACAGTCTTTCATTTGTCTTTGATGATACATATCATTGTAATAAAAGGGCAGAAAAGTCAGGTACTTGCTTACAGAGAGAAGTACCTTAGCTACAGTAGCTGCATTTGCCTAGCAAAGTGCTACTCAACACTACTTTGCTATGCAAGGGAATACTAAGTAGCATTCAGTATTACTGAAGAGAACTGTTATCTGTGTGGCTGGTCCCAAGGGACAAAATACAGCAGAAGTCATAATCTGAGAGGGGATTAGTTAATACAAGAAGATAGATGTGTTGGCTGGTGATTATGAAATTGAAAGAATTGAAGATAATACTATCTTTGCAACTAGGCCAGTGTTGGGCTGCCTCACCTGCCAAAGTCAGAAGTGGTCATATCTGCACAAAGTGGTGATTTTTCTATTCCTTTTCTTGTCAAGATTGAGTCAATCATCGTGTGACAGACCACCCATGTGTAAAAAGATGTATGTCTGGTGGGAGCTGATACGGAACCTGCAGAAGGGTTTATTGACTTTGAAAAGCTAGTAATTTTCCATTAATACTTCCTGTAAAGGATAAGGCCCTGATACCTTTCAGATGAGCTGTAATTAAGCCAGTTTTTGAGGTCTCAGGTACTGCAGCTGATAACTGTCTTATTCTAAATTGCCCTTTCATCTTTCAGTCTGGCTTAGTGTTTGGATATAGCACTGAATGAATTACTCATGTTAATTAATCATCAATATATTAGCTGCATGAGTTGTTTATTATTTCTTCTCTGTACTTTGGCCTCACCTCAGATATCTGTTATTAATAGTAAACCATTTCATAGAAGCAACCGTTTACAGTCAGGTACTGTATAAATATGTATAAAACCACAAACCAACAAAACACTTAAATGGAAGATGGAATTAATAAATTAGCAATAAATTCTGGTCTGAATCTCTGTAACAGCTGCTAATTCTCAATAAAGAAACTTTGTTTCTACAACTTACCTCTCCCTAGAGGTCCAAAGAATATGCATGTGGTCCGAAAAACTTGTATTTCTTCAACTATTTTTAAAATAAATGTTTAACTATAACATTTGTATTAGCCCTTTTCATATAAAAGCATCTAACTTTGACACTTACATAATTATTAGGATTAATATTTCACAAATGTGCCTTGCTCAATTATAATATTGTGAAATATTTATTTGGGGTCCAGTAATTCATCTGTGCTTCTTTCCAAGCGTTTCTTACATGATCACGTGCCCTTAATAGTTAGCAAGAATCGGCTGATCTGAACCGGAATAAGTAGCCCTTGGTAAGGGTCTTGTCGAGGTACAGGGCAACAGGGTCTCATAAAAATGGCATACTCCCCAAGAACTACAAAGAGAAAGCTAAACATACATACAGAAAGACTTAAGCAAACAAATGTATTAAAAGGGCACAAGAATCAGTGAATTAGTAACTTCTCATACATTCTTACTGAGAATTGAACAGAGCTTGGGAGTGAGAGACTGAGATGTTTGCAAAAGTCATCTGAAGGATGTAAATGGATAGGGTACTATTAAAAAGCCCTGAGAGCTGGAAGAAAAGAAAAAAAGCTTACCAGGTTTTCCAGAGGGCTGGAAGAAAATTAAACAGCAGTGGACAACAGAAGTTAGGAAGGCTGCAAGAGTATATGGGCAGAGTAACTGCCTGATGGGCTTTTGGCTGTTTTCTGCTGTGCAGCTGAGCACTCAGAAAGGGCTGAGGGCCTGGGTGCAAGTAAGAAAGGATAACTCCCAAGGGGAGAACTCTGGAAATCCTCATCTAGGATAAAAAAGAAGACAAAAGATTGAAAAGACCGGTTAAGGCAGACTAACAATGGAAGAGGAACTGGGAAGAATGTGAATGTCTTATAGCTCAGGTGAACTCTGTAGTGGCAGGGGAGCGCTGTATGGAGAATTGCCCTTCTAAAGCACTACACAAAGAGCCTGTTAAAGTGGTATTTTGTTTATGGTTAATCAAGGGAAATGCAAGCCAAGTTCTGACTGATTAGTCCTGTCAGAAGCCTGGCTTCTGTGTGTCAAGTATTTGCACTTCGTTAACCAACAGAAATGCCCTGACAGCGTGGGCTTTTGTGTTTGTTTTCCCTCCAACTGGGTGATATCCTTGGTCTAAAGGATATAAAAGTATTAGGTAAGAAGTGTTAAAATACATCCAATTACACTGCATTTAAACCTGCAGTTAGCCTGATAGAGGTCCTACAGTTAAAAAGAAAATCCATCAGATAAACACAAAACATTCTTGTGGTGGTTTTTTTTTGGTTTTTACTCTCCTTAAGTGGCTGCTTGCATGGATCTCTGTCAGGACATAGTAAACTGGAGCAGAGAGATATTACCACTTCTCAGTTGCTACTAATAGGTACTGGTGAACACTAACAGAAGATAACTCTATGCTCACTACTTCACTGCTGTACAAAGTCATTCAGGTCTTATCTGATAGTCACCTGAAGCAGATCAGTTTGCAGGGAAGCAGGTGAGGCCTGTCCCCTTGATCCACACTACCAGCTCTGTGAAATGCCAGGAGGTGTCTTAAAACACTTAATCAATTTGAAAGTGAGTGTGTGTCTGTCTTACACAGTAGGTGGGGTGGTGGAATACTTTCTGTTTTGTTTTTCTTTCAGTCTTGCTATAGCCAGTAATAAATAGCTTGAGTCAGTAGCAGTAAAGATAGAAAAATAGAATTGTTACTAGTGTACCATATGTTGATTTGCAGCTACGATGCAAACCCTGTCTTCAATAACATCTGTGTGAAACAGCTCTGCTATCCAGTTGCCATCACAGTTTTCTCTTTGAGAAAGGAAAATATGTTTCTGCATCTGAATGCGAGGTACAAGTTCCAGAAGGGCCAGTTCTTCTAGCATTATGTTTTCTGAAAACTTATGCCAATCATCAGTAAGACTTCAGATGTACCAGTAAAGCTTGTTATATAGAATGTCACTGTACTAAATATTTGGTGTGTGCTTTCTGTGAAACAAACCTAATTTTTGACCTCTTAGGTTCAGATGCAATAGGCATATGCCCCTGCTATAGGCTTCACTGAATATTTACTGTTGCATAAAACTGATCAGTGGATTCTGTGGTTTCCTGGAAGCGAGAAAATACTTAACTAATTAAATTAACTAACAAAGACTGTGAAAAGCCCTGAACTTTCCAGAACTGAGGTTTTTTTTGTGTTGAGAATTACTATATTATAAGCAGTAGCTTTAGAAGTGTGTCTTGTGGTTCTCTAGTTGAGCTAGTCGCAGCATTTCAATGCTTTTATTCTATTTGTTTTTTCACAAGCGTGTCATTTAAACACAACATTTTGAGAAAGGGTCTCCTATCATTATTAGCACAAGCACAGTCATGGAGGAGCTCTAAGATCAGCTCTTTTTTCTGATGGATCAAAAGAAAGGATTACATGCATCTGAATTCACAGATTTCCGAATAGTCTAGACCTTAAACTTGCAGGACAGATGTCATATGTCTCATGATAATAATATAGCAAATGGACTCATGCCTCCTTCCTGAGTTAAATGTACTTAGTCCAAACATCGCACCAATCACATAAAAAGATTCTGTGGTTTTACCCTGTAGGACAGTAATCATACTTTTAAAGACACAGTCATTATATTAAACTACTTCTGTAAAATATACATATTAGGAAAATCAGGAGTTTATCTGGATTTCCTCTTCCAAAACACTAGAAAAGGAGCAGTAGAGAGCTATTGCTCCTTTGTCTTTTTCAAGAAAAAAACATCCCAATTTTTTGGCCTATTGTATGTGATCCTTATTGCAAGCATTTACACCATGTTTCTATGTATTTCTTTGCATGCTGTTTTTTAGTATAATTCAAAACAAAGCAAACTAACCAACATACAAAACCCACCCTCAAAGAGTTATTTATTTTTAAGCTAAATTCATTTCATGCCACAGTTACTCTTCAGATATCCATTGATTTTAACTGGAGCTATGCAAGGAACATTATTTAGTAACTGCAGGTTGAACAAAACTGCATTAGTGTGGCTTATGGGAGGCATTACTGGTATTTCAGCATCTCTAGGCAAGACGAGTGATTTATGTGGTTGGTGGGGAACTGGCTGACTGGCTGCACCCAGGGAGTGGTGGTAAATAGCTCTTTTCAAACTGGGATCCATCACTAGTGGGGTCCCCCAGGGATTAATATTAGGCCCAATGCTGTTTAATATTCATGAGTGATCTGGAAGTTGAAATAAAGTGTATCCTGACAAAGTTTGCTGATGATGCCAAACTGAGTGGGGAAGTGAACAGTTTGGAAGGGAGAGCCACCCTGCAGGAAGACCTGGATAGGCTGGAAGATGGGCTAACAAGAACCTTATGAAGTTCAACAGGGAGAAGTGTAAGGTCTTGAAACTGGAAAAGCAATCCAGGAGTGCAGTGCAGGCTGGGATTTATCCATCTGAGGAACAGCTCTGTGGAAAGGGACCTAGGAGTCCTGGTGGGCAACAAGCTCAGTATAAGTGAACAGTGTACAGCTGCAGCAAAGAAAGTCAACAGGATGCTGGGTTACTTCAGTAAAGCCATCACCAGCAGAGCTAGAGAAGTCATTATCCCACTATACTCAGCGCTTGTCAGGCCACACCTGGAATACTGTATTCAGTTTTGGTCCCTGCTGTGCAGAAAAGATGTGGGCAGGATGGAGAGGATCCAGAGAAAGGCCACAAAGATGATACAAGAACTGGGAAGCCATATGACTAAAGGCTGAGAGAACTGGTTTTGTTCAGCCTAGAGAAAGGAAAGTTTAGGGAGACCTTATGACCATGTTCTAGGGTGGCTACAAAAAAGATGGAGACACCTGTTTTACAAGGAGTCACATGAAATGGATGAGGGGTAATGGATACAAGTTACTTCTGGGAAGATTCAGACTGGACGCAAGAGTAAAATTTTTCACAGAGAGAAAATCAGCCATTGGAATACTCACTCCAGGGAAGTGGTGGATACTGCAGCGCTGGACACTTTAAAGATTCAGCTGGACAGGATGCTGGGACATCCAGTCTAGATCATGCTTTTCCCAAGAAAGATTAGATGAGATGATCCTTGAGCTCCCTTTCCAACCTAGTAGTCTATGATTCCCTGATCTCAGAGCCTTGTCATGAGTTAGAGCCATATGGTGTTTCATGCTGCATCCCCATTGCAGGAGAAAACAACTCTTCCTTCCAAGATGAGATGGGCTAGGACAAATGTACAAAATGTACTAAACAAGTGCAAACGGGTCCGGAGGTAAAAGGAAATAATGTCTCAGATTGAACATCAGTTACCCAGCTGGTTTTGAGGATACCTTCATATGAAAGAAGTACTGGAACTGCTAAGGTACTTTGAGTTCTGGTTTTCACATTCTCTAGAGAGAAAAAATAATTTGGAAACAAGCTATTGGAATTCCAATAGCTTGGAATCAAGTTCTTGATTGCATTTAAATTTCTTTGAAGAACAGAAGTATTTGCAAAATACTCTTCCTTTCCTAATTTGAAAGGGAACTCTTTGCTTATGTTGCTATTCCTTATTTTGCACTCCCAGGCCCTTCAACTCTCAATTTGCATGGAATTTGTAAATTTTTAAATTATTTTCCCATATAAAAATACCTTCAGATTGCTAATTACAAATAGTAGATTGAAGCAGGACGGCATATTGACTTATTGCTGCTCCTGCTGGTATTTGTGATGAGATGCCAGTGGCAGGCTGGGTAAGGTCCGTGATGCCCCTACCCCGTCTTTCTGCCACTGCTGACGCTACAAGGGAACACCCAAGAATGTCTGTATGTGGCACAGAAATGTGCTGTCCCCACACCTCTACAGACTCAGTGCACCCACAAATGTATAAGCACAGGTGGTCCTGAGCTCAGCTGGTGTAAATCAGTGCCACCCATCCAGCAGACTGTGTGTACTTGCTGTAAATAGATGCTGTGCATTGTATTTATATCTGTGTCAGTGTGAAACCACATACCTGCAATATTGGGGCTGAGAACTTAAATCTATAAAACTCAGGCAAGTAAAATCAAAGTTTTAGTCACTTGGTCCCCTTGACATACAAAAATATGGTACTTCATTACATGTTTATTTTTAGTGCATGTACAATGCAACAAGAGGGACTTAATGTTGCTATGGGAACCATAATTTTGAATTCCTGACTTTTTAGGCTTTTTTTCTCTCCTACTATGTTTTATTAAAAAAAGAAAAAAAAAAGTGTACAGAAAGATCATAGACAAAGAAATATTGGACAGGACTCCAGTCAGTTATATAGTGGTATGATTAGCACCAGGGATAAAGTAGCAAACCAATAATAATGGTGGTTTTAAATAGTAAACAAAATTACAACTGACATGATGAGTTTCAATAAAACTAAATGTGTCTGGCAACAGGATCCCATACCACTGCATTTAGATATCTCAGATTTTATATATTTGCCCTAAATTTTATTGAACTTGCATCTGAGCACTCTCATTTTTCTGCCAGTCTGTTGCAGAAAAACAAATGGCTGTCAAAATGAACAGAAATAATGGATCTAGACTGCTGCATGGAGAGTCAGCCCTAGCTGCTGATCATGGTAAAAGGTTAATTTTTTTATACATGTTGATTTTTTTTTTAAATGCATTTTTTTTTTCTCTCTCAAAACATATTTACCCTGAGGCTGTTCTATTCTGTCTTTGTCACACAGTCTACGCTGTAGCCTGTAAAGAGAGTGTTATGTCCACTGTACCATTTTGTAGCTGTAGAAACATAAAGACACAGCAGTAGATATGTTAATAGACACTTTCAACTTAGTATTGCTCATTAAGGAGGAGATTCTTCTTTCAGCTGTACATTCAGACTGCCTGGAAAATGAATATTTCACTGTTATCCTATGGGCCTCAGGGAGAAAGCACCTGACACCTATAACTTGTCTTTAATCTCTTGAAAGGAAGGGGTTGATACTGATAGAGAAGATTCATTGCTGTACCTTGATTTCCATCCAGCCATAATCTCTGCCTGATATAACTCCATCTATGTGAATTTTACACCTTATACAGTTAAGAGCAACACAAAGAAAGTTTGACAGGGTATCTCAGATAATGTTGTTTGCAAACACTGGGCAAACATGCAGTTGCCTTGCTGTGCTTATAATGCTTTTTCTGGTTTCTAGTAGTTTCTGAAACACAGTGAATAACTATTTACAGTGAGCAAGCTATTTTACAAACTATTCAAAACATACTGGTTAATTCATATATAGTGGATGGGTATAATAAACAGGTCACAGAAAACTAGTGCTTTATTTCTTCTGGGCTTTATTGGATTGTGGTGTCATTGAAGAACATCCCTGGCAGGGATAAGCACAGCTTTTAATATAAAAGGATACAAGAACTAGATATGCTCAAAAGTTAACAGCAAACATGCATGCTTTATTTAGAAAGCTCAAAGATGCATTATAACATCTTTCTGGATAACAATTTATTAGCATCAAGGTGTTATCTGGGAGAAGATGCAGACATTGCATGTCTGTACCAGACTCTTCTCTGAATAGTTTAGGTCATTTGCAAAAGCTACTCAGGCCTGAGATCTATTTTGGAAAGTATGCTGTAGGTTGAGTACGTACATAATATACAAATAATATCCAGAAATGTGCTTATCTATTCACATTCTCTATGAACAGATTTTCACAAGAACATAAAGGACAGTGCCAGTTTTATCTGGTGTAATGATGAAGTAATCTACTGTAATCATTCAAGATACCTATGAATTGTGGTCACGCTTGCTGTCTAAGACTTTCTCTTCCCCATGAAGGCTGTGCAGCAGTGTCTAACCACAGCTAGCCGTGCGGTCTTGTTTGCCTCTGAAGAACATCCATCTTAAGACTGTACTTTAACAAGCCTGGGCAAGATTTTAAATTCTTTCTCCCAAGAAACCACTTGTGATTGATCTGTTCTGTTACTGTTGCCTTTCTCTTGAACAGTATAACAGTTAAGGTTTTTTTGTAATCTACCTTTATCAAGAAACAGATCAAGAATCATTTGCAGGTATTTTTTAATAAGTCTGTTGATTAATGTATACTTAGAAAACTGGTAAGAGTTCCAGCTTCCTAGTTCAGTATATGCTGTTTATGGTTTTATTAACTTTTCCGCAGCAATATCCAAGGAGTCAAGGATTACTAATTATCATGAATGTTCTCCAGGAATGGGAAATCCTAGATTACAGACTGTTGCTGGATGGTATGTTCTCAGACTGATGCCCTGAATGCTGGTTTGCTACTCTGTTGGTTTCCTTTATCCTTACACACATCAAAACAATGTGAAGAAATGATATGGGTTCTTTTAAAGTCTGATTAGAAGCACCTGACCACTTGGGCTAGTTTCTATTGATTAAAAAAAATGGCTGTATAGTAGGGATTATTAGAGGCTCAGAGCATGTTAAAGGGATACAACTGTTTTTCTATGCACTGTGATCCTTTTCCCTTGGATCCGTAACCCGAGGTCCACCCTCTGCTACACTGCAGAGCCTAAGAGAAAGTTGAACAAAATGCTTCTTTGTGCTCTCTCCCTTCAGCTCTGACTCTGCCCTCTCTTCCAGGATCATGTTTGTACACAAAAGCATACACATCATTCATAGTGGCAGAAGCAAATCTGGATGAGCTGAGTCCCTTGGGGATGTGGAGCCAGAGGGCATGATCAAGCATGCAGTTGTTGACTGATGGCTCGTTCACACAATGCGAATCTGAAGTCATTCTACTAGATAGTTTAACTTACTGTTAAAAGAAAATTGCTTGGGTTTTATTTGGGTAATGTTCCTGCTGGAGGGGGTGTACATAAAAGTTTTTGCATCTGAAAGCACTGAGATGCATAATATTAGTGTGATCATGATGTCTTCTTATTAACAAGACAACTTGTCCTTATTTGTCAGTGAATTGCAAAGATCTGTCAAGGCCCAGTTTAATCTACTCCCTGTAATAGGATTTGTCTGTAGCTTGAGGAAACAGAAGCTTGTAATACATAGGGTTATTAAGAGTGGGATGTAAGCTATTTGAGACTCGTTAATAAAATATAATATCAGTATATTCAATGAATATGGAAAGAGGGATCTAAAATACTTTTCATTACAACCTCCAAGTGTCTTGGGAGAAGAGAATGATAGCAATTAAAACGAGGGGGGAAAAGCAATCTCTCTCTGAATTCTAGCCTTCCTTAAAGTTAAATATTGATGTAAGCTAGAGTTCAATTCAAGAATCTCATTGCCCCTGCTGTAACCATTAAACTAAATCCCTGCCCCATTCCAAGACAAGGTTAATGTTTTTAGGGAACCTTGCAAACAACAGCTTTAGCTGCTTTCATGTACAGCCATGCGTAGCCCTTTTGCAAACAAGGCAGTTTTGAACAAGGAAAGCTTCAGCTGCCAGGAGGTACAAAGTATTCTGCCCTGTGAATTGCCTCACTTCCTATGTAACAAGCTTTGAGACAGATGCAGGTATTTTCAGTCCCAAATCTCACTCACCTCCTCCCTCTGTGGCTTGACAGGAAACACAAAAATCGAAAGCTTTAATTGCCTCTTTTTAGAAGGAGTTTCAGTGTCTGGGGCAAGCAATCAACACAAAGTGATTGAATTTTTTTGTGGATAGAGCCATTAGGAACAAGGCTTTTTCGTATGCTCCTGAGCAGTAAGGTAAACTATGGTAGGAAACAGACTGCTTTATACCATTTCTAATCCTCCTCCACAAACATAGCTATGCCTATCACATGTACAGTCATATCCCTTTTATTGGGAATTCCTGGAACTGGAGTAACTTAAACTAAGATTGGCATATTTTAGTCAATAGCACCTTAGCAGCCCCTGTAGTATGTCAAATTCCCTGTTTACTTTGCTGATTAATATGACCTCTTCTGTGTTGTATCTATCTGGACAGGTTAAATACCTAGATTGTCAGACACTGCCAAAATGTCACTAAATCTATTGAACTGAAATCACAAATAAGCAACTTGGGACGCATCTACTCACTTGAGGTACTCTACAAGTACTGCCTGACTGTTGTCTTCAAAAAAGTACCATAGGGCAAAATGTAGGTTTTAAAATTAAGCATCCTGGTTCCCCTAACTGGTAGCCTCTGAATATAAAGTCTAGATTGAGATCTCTGAATGCCTAACTCATGGGCTGTGCCAACACATCAGATACAAGCAGTCCTCAGTCTGCAGAAAAAGAGAAGGGAGAGGTGAAAAAGGTAAATTTTAGTTTCTATTTTTTTGGACTGGGGCTGTTTTACAAATGGCTTTTAGTACCTGCAGAGTGTTGCAGGAATGACAAAAATACAGGATTAATTATGTTAAGTGTTTTCTTTTTTGGTTGTTGTTTTTTAATTGAAAGAGAATTATTGGGAGTTTGTCACTACAAATGAAAATACTCGGTGGACAATGATAAAAGAATGAGATGAAACAGAAGGGGATTTTTCCCTAAGAAATTATCCTTAGTTTAATGACTGAGAATTTGTTATTAATTAACCTAAGTTGATCTACAAAACAAGGAAGTTGAGCTCCCTCTGTAAAGTTATTTGCTAAAGGAAATAAGCCTGGATATTATCTCAAATAGACAGAAAGGAGAAGGAGTATAGGTCATTTTCCTACTAATTATATGCGAGGCAAAATCATACATTAAAATCATCAGAGAGAAATTTAGGCCAGTACTGACTCAAATATATTCCACTGGGGCTTTCTCCAGTTCAGGAGTGTAGTGTGACTTCAAGGAGTACAGGAATCCCAAAAGGGTTTGTAAACTATCTTGTGGAGAGACAGCAGATTCTTGGGGCCTCACCTCATCCTCTGTTAGGAAGCTTAAAGCTTATTCACATTGAAAACTGTTGCAGTGGTGAGACTGCTCTTAAGGCTTAAACCAGACCTTACCAAAGAGCAGCACATCTTTATCTGTTCTCCTTCCCTGAAGTGTCTTAGGTTACTTCTCTGAATCTGTACTTTCAAGGCTATTATTACCTCTTTTTTTATTAGAGAACATGGAACATACAACGTCTTTTTTATTGCTACTCTGATTTGAGTCCCCAAGGTTTTGCTAATGATGAGCAAAATAACATCCAAAACATTTCATAACTTCCTGAAGAGATTTGAAGTCTGTAATTTTCAGTGACTTGTAACAGAGCAGAGAACTGAGCAGATTGAGAGCCCTGCTCAGACACTCAAGGAGCACAGCACTGAGTGGTGCTTGGGGAGTGCCTGCAATAAAAGTTACAAGCCTGTAACCTAAGGAAAGCAGCAGCTCTAAGATGCCTTGGCTCTCTGTACAGTCACAAAACTGAGCTAGAAGGAAATCTCAAGGAGAGAAATAGGATTTATATTTTCCTCCTTTCACAGAGATGCGCGTTTTTCCCAGCCACAAATTATTCTTAATGGTAGGGACCTAGGAACCAAGGCCTTCCCTTTCTAAGTCAAAGAAAGCAGGTAAGTGCCTTTTCCCTCCTTACTAATTCCAATAACCAATGGTACATTGATGAAAGTAATCACTGGGACAGCATGCACGGTACAAATCAGTCCTTTGCCTGAGATGAGGTAGGAATTTGAAGGTTATTTCAGTTTCTCAAGTAAATATATTAACCACAGGCTATAGAGCAGTCTAAGGAGCATCTGGAAGTCTCCTTGACTAGGAGGTATATGTGTGCTTTGTCAGATGGGCTGCAGTTCATGCTCTCTGACCCAATGCATTTCCACATATATGCACAAGAAAAAAATCTCCAAAGAAGACTGGAGGAGAGACCTATTTTAGAAACCACTATAGAATAGTGAAAGACATACTTAGTGACAAATTAAAAGACCAACAGTCAAGCAAGAATGAAAGTTTTCTGTGCATCTTAAGAATGTGGACTTACTGGGCATAAAGAAAGAAGTTAGTGGTGGGAAATAACTTATCTTGTTACTGCCAGGGGTGTGCTTTATATTCCAGCATTGCCAAGTGGAACTGTAGCTGCCAGTTCCTCATGCAGATCAAGATTGTACCAAGACTTGTGCCTACTTTCCAGGTAAATGCTTTAATGGTGCTGATGACGTAATTAGAGGGATCACATCCCTTTCTTCTTTGTCTTTTGCTAGTGTTAGACACAATTCCAGAAATACAACATGATCAGGCCTTGTAAAAGCCCTAACTAGGGGCAGTGAACACCTAACTTTCAAATTCTACTGAGTTCTATGGAAAATTTTGCCAAAGACTTTAAGCAGATTGGATGAGAACGTGTTAATAATGTGTAAAATTTGAACAAAGTGGCACCCTCAGGCATTCTTAGTAGAACAAAGGTGGCACCCTTGGGACTGGATTACATGAGCGATAGAAGTCTAAATTGTGGACTTAAAACCAACAATGGTTGGGCTTTTTTGTTTTGGTTTGGTTTTTTTTGTTTTTTTTTTTTTTTGGGGGGGGTTTGGGTTTTTCTTTTTAATTTTTTAAAAAAAAAAATAAACATTAATAAATTACAAAAACAAAAAATGA